>JACXGM010001576.1:0-53560 GCA_016801145.1 Umbra pygmaea
CAAACCGGTTCCACGGAGGGCCGAGTGTATGCAGGTTTTCGCTCTTACCTTGTACCTGACTGATTGAATAGGTTACTAATTGGTTAAGATCTCCCCTCACCTGGCAGTCTAGTTCTTAATTGGGCTCTAATTGAAAGGAAAGACCAAAAACCAGCATACACTCGGCCCTCCGTGGAACCGGTTTGACATCCCTGATCTACACACATAGGGTTCTTCATTTTGTCCTCAAAGTTGATGTGTTAGAAGCAGGAAAAATGGGCAAGTGTAAGGATTTGAGCAACTTTGACAAGGGCCACATTTTAATGGCTAGACGACTGGGTCAAATTATCTCCAAAGTTGCAGCTCTTGTAGGGTGTTCCCGGGTCTGCAGTGGTCAGTACTTATCAAAAGTGGTCCAAGGAACGAACAGCTGTGAACAGCTGTTGGAGGCCAAGGCTCATTGATGCATGTGGGGAGCAAAGGCTGGCCTGTGTGGTCCGATCCAACAGACGAGCTACTGTAGCTCAAGTTGCTGATAAATTTAATGCTGGTTCTGATAGAAAGGTGTCAGAACACACAGTGCATTGCAGTTTGATGCATATGGGGCTGCTGTTTTGGCAACAAAAGGGGGACCTACACAATATTAGGCAGGTGGTCATCATTTGTGCAAAAGATGACTGAGATCCCTTGAATCTGTTTATCACTGTGCTCTTTTTTTTATTACATCTGACAGTTTTAATACTCATCCTTTAACTGAGAGTTGGCTGAACCTCTTTACAGACCCATAGACTACTGCACTACTCTCTGTTGATGAAGCTCTTCTCCACATGCTCCCAAATTAATTCATCCCTTTTTGGAATTATAATACGCGATCAGAGATTTGTGAACATTAACGACTCCCTTGATGATCACTGAGATTGGCAGATCGGCTTTTTCATCCTTTATGTTTGGAATGGCTTTCAGTCCGTACTTCGTTTGGATGGCTTTTAGTGCCCATGGGTTGTTTTATTCTACTGGTTGAGGATTATTATTTGATGTGTCTATTTTAATTAGCTGTGTACTGTATGTCTATGTAAATTGCATGTTTTATTTGTGTGTGCCATTTTATTTTATTTCATTTCCAGGGCATACTTGTGAGTGAGACTTGTGTGTCTCAATGTGCCCCCGTTAAATAACATAGAAATAATAAAATAAAATACACGTCCATGCAGAGTTGTTTTTAACGAATTTTGCTCCTTTAGAAATGGAAGTATATTTTAGATTTGCTTGATCATGCCGCAAGTATTATTATTTTTTTTTTCAAATACATGCGGAAAAAATAACATCGTATTTGTTTATGGTAAATTGTCACCATACGTGCCTGCCCAACGCTACTCAGCCAGTACCAGTTTGTATGCAACCTTATTACAGCCTGCACTTGTTGGTGATATTAGTCCCAGTTTCGGTAGACACGTTTCAAGGGATCGTTTAGGTTTGTAGTCGCAACACCTTTCAGGACTGCAGACTGAACTCAATCCGCCCGTCCCACTCAGCTCAGATGCGCAGCATACCTAATGGGTTCGTTGACCTGGAATGTCCGTTTGGCCTCACCCAATCATTCCAAACGTAAAGGTGTGCGTAGTCAAGTTTCTTTCAGCAAGCAACACCTGTGCGGATTCCGGAAGTAGTGACGTTGGGGCTGTAATCAGTGTTACGTTCCGCTGGAGTTTGCGTCGCGTCCGTCAGGAATCCAACACAAAAATCCAGTCCAACTTGATTCAATAATTAGTGAGTATAAATCATTTTCTAGAGCCAGGAGGATCAGAGTGGAATCACATCTGTTTTGAGACTCGTAACAATACGGACGTTTTACTGGTTGTCAAATACGTCCTGATTCATAATCAGAACATCTTTTGGAATATAAATTATGTCTAAAGTTATTTCGGGAATTATACCAGACGAGGCCGTCTTCGCAGACTTTAGAAGGCAAGCTTTGTCAACGGACAACTGGTTCAGCAAATATGACAAAAACGGAATGGAGGTCTGGGTTGAAGTGTCCCCGGCAACATCCCAAGCAAACAACACCGGCCCTAAAGTTCACAAGATAAAGGTAAGAACACTTTTATCCTAACCTACTCTGACTGTTTTACTGTAGTACATTGTGTAGTATGATGTTTCAGCACTAACAATGGAGTCATGGCATAAATCTGTTTAGTTTGACCAAATCCCCCCCCCCCCTTTATAATATTTAAATACTTAAGGCACATTTGTGTAATCCATTACAAATCCCATTGTCTGAATATTGAATTATGGATTAAGATTTACATGTACTTTCGGCCAGCTTTCCAATGTCTTATGCAATACCCGAGTCTTGACATTTCCATGCCCCTTGGGTACAGCATGACAGGTTTATTTTAGTTATATGCAACTTCTGGTTAACCCTGTGTAAAAGAATTGTTTCAAGTGCAATGGGTGTTTCCAACTGTCCATGACTGTTGGTTTCAGGTGTCATATTGTAATAGGTCACAGATAAGGACCAAATTACTTTAAACGATTACAATAAACGATTTTCTCCAACGTTCCATTTTGCCGTTTGCATTTCAGTGCAGAATGACTATCAAAGATGTGTCCGCGGCCACAATGTACGACGTACTTCACGACAGCCAGTATCGCAAGAGTTGGGACCCCACCATGTTGGAGAGCTTCGACATCGCTCGTCTCTCCGCTAACGCTGATGTGGGCTACTACTCATGTGAGTCCCTCGTATCTGTTGAAATGCGGAGGTCCACATTCCTGTTGTCACCTCATCCCTTAAGCCAACATTCTGACCAGTCACATTGACAAAGCGTTGGACTTTGAGCCATTGGGCCAAACAAGTTCACAAAAATCTGGTTACATTTCTTTAACATTTCCAGACTTTTCTCTACCTTACTGCACCGCTGTGGTTCAATTCACAAACACGTAGGTTGCAATAATGCTGCCCTCCATAATTCAAATATGAAATGAGATTCCATTTCAGACTTATTTATGGTCAACACAAGCGTTGGGTGGGGATTGTTGTTTGTAGGAAAAAAGTTGTTTATAACTTGCTTTTCTTTTCAGGGCAGTGTCCGAAACCACTGAGGAACAGAGACGTGATCACACTGCGCTCATGGAAGGTGACGGACGATGAGTACATGATTGTTAACTACTCCGTCAAACATCCGGTATGTTTGTCTCCTTCTCAGTCTGTAGGCACTTAAAACACCAAACATACATTAATCTATCTCTGCTCTATAGCTCCTACAACTCAATTTCCGCTACTGTCCACGTGACAAACTGTGTACTCAGGGTTGTTGTTTCAGCAAAAGCCAAAGGTTTGGCAATTGGACATAATGTCAAAGACCTACTATGCTATTGAAAATGGTCTCTCTCACATCATTCATCGTTTCTATTTTGTTGCACATTTCAGCAATCTAGACAGTGAGTGAAGGTATATTTATCATTATTATGTTTTTACTTCACAGAGATTAATCTATTTAATTACATGCTATTTTAGGCCTGAATGAGTGCATATTGTGCATACAGTTAGATTGTAATTATACATGCATACAATGACCCTACAGTGCAATACTTTCAGATTGTGCTGCCTAAAGTCCCAGTGTAAAAGGTCTCTCCTTTCTATGGGGCACCGCACACACTGGCACTGAGGTCACAAGTCCAACATCACACAATGAAACCTGCATTCAGTGCTAAGCCTCAGAAAATCTAACATTAAATCACGTGTGACCACCTAATTGCTTCTAATGTAACATCAATATGCTTTGACAAAGCCAACAATTGTTAACTATAGTACAATTCATCAAATAGCATCAGGCTGGTGTCTGTGATTATTTGCTCTTTAGATTAAGATGAAGACTTTCACATCTTAGCTTCTGGTGCCATAGGCTCCTATTTGGTGCCATAGGATCCATGAGGGTAGCGTCTGGGCCTTAACTGATCAGTCTGTCACCAGATCATCCGTGTTTAATGATTTTACCAGTAGATTCCACAGGCATAAGCATGAGGTGGGTTAATCTGTCATCACTCATTGTTGTTCTGAGATTCTGTTGTTGATGTTTTTGACACATCTTAAATCAGAAAATGATTTCTCATTGGACACTGTAGACACAGACAATGTCGCAGCGATGCGGAACATCTTGATAAACTCTGAGAAGGTGTCCTGCATGTAGTTCAGCTTGTTCAAGGTGGACAAGATGCCATCATCATTATCACCATCATAATCTTTCTAACTCAAGAAGACTATAGGGCCTTGTCTGTCTGACACCGGGCCTTTAGTACTGTGGTTAAATATGCATTGGCAAAGGCAAACATAGAATCTGTGCAAAACAGAAATTGGAGTTGGTCATAATGGATGCTGGTACATTGTCTGTCGTTCCTCGTGGGGTACTGGAGTCGGATTTAAGTCCTGACTGCTGTTGCTCGGCTAACAGTAGCTGCAGCTGTAGACTGTTGTAGTTTTACAGCCACCTGGCTGGATTGAGGATGGAACACTGGCAGCTGCTCAGGAGCAGCACTGCCCCACTTAACTGCGTTGTAGATACAACAAAAATCCATCAATTGATATTTAGTTTTTCATTTTCGTATCATCTCTTGTTCAACGCTCATTAAATCAAACTTGCTAGCCTCAGATGTGTCTTCCCGCCCCAAATGATGCTTAAGTGTATCGTTGTAATACTTAACCATAACTTAACCGTTAAAAACACTCAAAACGTGCAATACGAATAGGCTACGTAATTATATATATATGCATTTGGGAAAAACAGAGCTGGTAGGTTTAAAACAAAAGATAAAGTTGTTTTGAGCCCAAGGCAAATTGCTTGAGAATTTTTTTTCGTGGACAAGGGTGTAAGAAAACGATAAGAACATATTTATTTTGCTATATTTTTAGGCAATACAAGTTCAATTTGTTTTTATTATTTAAAAAAATAATAATTCCAAGGTATGGCAGATCCAATTGACACCCGTGTACACCTAGAGCCTACTTGATTAGCCGGTTCTGGTGTGGATCAAAACATTTTCATAAGCAATGTTTTTCCAGTGACTAACAGTGACTGAATATCATAAGCCCAAAAATCATTTATTTTTTTCTCCATCACAGAAATATCCCCCCAAGAAGAACCTGGTGAGAGCCATCTCTCTTCTGACTGGCTACCTAATGAAAGCCACAGGACCGAACAGCTGCACATTCACGTACCTATCCCAAGCTGACCCCAAAGGTGACACCCAAAGAAATAGAATATTCTGATTTATAAATAGGATGATTTAAATCTTGATTGGCTGACAGTTGTGGTGTATGAGATGGTATACCATGGGTATGATGTCACATCACTTTTTACTGCTATATCTGACTGTGTCCAGGTCTTCTGCAATGCAGTTAAGAAGAGCTCTTACCTGTGGTATATTGGCCATATACCACACCTACTTGTGCCTTGTTGCTTAAATACAATGTACAACTTTTTGATCCTAAGCCTTGGCTGTCGTTTCTTTAGCAACATTTTATACAAAGCATAAAAGGTGTGATTAGTTGCATTAATGACTGCTGACTTAATTTGTGCATTCTGTATTTCAGGGTCTCTGCCGAAGTGGGTGGTGAACAAAGCATCTCAGGTTCTGGCTCCCAGGGTATGTGAAAGTCACAACCAGCAATACTTCTTAAGAAACTCGGACAAAATTACTCAGTTTCTTTGCATTTGCTTAAACATTTGGAACTATTTTTAAATCTACACGGTGAAAGTGTGTAATCCAACCACAGTGAGTTTGAGTTTCAATTGTGCGAAATGAAAACAGTAACCATAGAAACCCACTAAAAGCTCGTCATGTTCAGCCTTTTAACAATGGAGTCTCTCAGTGAGCAACATAGCACCCCTGTAGAACTAGTTTTCCTGGTTTCAAACTATGTGGCGCATTAAACTATTTGGGGCAAGGTGTATCTTTGTGTGCAAAACCAAGATTGTGTGGCTCGTAGCCGTGATGTCAATGTAATCCTTGACCTATTGATTAATAATCAACTGTTAGCAGCTCTTCAAAAGCCACTTCGGTTAGCATTCCACTCGTACTCATGATTACGTCAGAAAAAATATTTTGGTAAACACATCCTAGAATGAGATTTAATTTCGACTTAATGCAGTCTATGTGCATGCTTGAGTCTCAATCATGTTTGGCTTTTGTAGTAAAACAACTCCTCCATAGGAATGTGTAGAACAAGCGCTATAGATACACATTTATGGCTGTGGGGCAGAACAGGGTGCAGTAAACTGACGAGGACAAGTTAGGTTTAGGATTATTTCCAGATCTCTGACGCGATTGTCTACCTGCAGGTTATGATGTGTGTGCACAAGGCGGGCCAGGGCTATCCAGAGTGGAAAGCACAGAACTGTCCGGACCAGAAGCCCTGGTTGTACCCAGAACAAAACACTCTCCCCATGATGGATCCAGCTGAACTGACCCTCCAGCGCGGGGACTCTTTGGAGAATGTAGACGAGAGCTCCAAGCTGGATGTTCATGAGGGGGACAAGGCAGAAGACAGCAGCTGAGCACATCTCCCAGAGGGGATGAGGCCTAGCCCAGAGGGGATGAGGCCTAGCCCAGAGGGGATGAGGCCTAGCCCAGAGGGGATGAGGCCTAGCCCAGAGAGGATGTACGGACTTAAAGACTCAACTCCTCTTAATGTCCTTTGCACAGAATCCCTGATATTTAAGTTTTACGGCCTACCCAAATTATTTTCTGTATTTATCCAATTTTTTGACTCAGAACATTACTTGTGCCTCTAAGAAGACAAGATGATTAACTGTTTACATCTCTTTGGCCTCATGGTGCTGAATAACAAACCAGGGAGGGACAATTTTGGTATTTCCTCTCCCCTTGAACTGATCATTCATCTACTGCCAACGCCAGAGGATTTGCTGGCGGAAGTGTTAGCTGGCGGAAGTGTTAGCTGGCGGAAGTGTTAGCTGGCGGAAGTGTTAGCTAGAAGGAAGTTTTAGCTAGAAGGAAGTTTTAGCTAGCGGAAGTTTTAGCTAGCGGAGGTTTTAGCTTGCGGAAGTTTTAGCTAGCCGAAGTGTTAGCTAACAGGACTTGACTGTTGACTGTTACGGTACATAGACCTGATGCTGCCATTACTAAATAGCTGTATTTATGTTAACAGCCATGCTTCATAGTTTATAACATTATGAGGTGTTGAATAATTCAGAACAAAGTTATAATATATCCAGGCTGTTTGATTTCCTGAGTATGAATGATATAGTATAGCAATCCATCTTTGTTGTAAAATGTTCTGTATTTTTTAAGCTACTGTTTTTTTAAGCTACATTGTACGGATTTCAGTAATGACTTGCCTTGTCATTATCTGGGTTCTCATATCGACATGTGTATTTCTTGAAAGCTTGTGCAATTTAGGGAGAATGGAAAGAATTCCTAAGCCCTGAAATATTGGAATTACATTTAGGGTAAATTGAAAGCATTTAAGAAATATCACACCTATCGTTTTAACAAGTGGATCATGTGAGGTATTCATAAAAGGAATAGTATGACGTCTTTTTGTTATTACCTGAAGGATTAGATCCATTATGTAGCCTCCATCTTGTGTTTAGAGCATCTGATTAGTAACAAAACGTTACTAGATTAATTTTCAGAGCTGTTGCAATGATAATTTGTTTGGTCACTGAGAAATGTAGAAGCCAAATCTAAGTTGGAACCTGTTTGCAAACACACACATTTTCCTTACATTCAGTTACTGTCATGACAGTGCCAGTAAAGCTAGGCTTACATACTGAGTGCTTGAACTTTACCTAATTTTTTGTTATAGTTTGAATAAACCTCAGACATGGTGTCCTTGTGGTGCTATGACTGTGAGAGTATCCTTCCCCACCCCCCCAACAGAAGTGGAACTACATTATTATCACCTGCAGTGTTGCTGGAGCAATAAAAGGGCTGTCTCCACACAGAGGTGGTGTTGTTCTTTTCAGGGAGTATTAACGGTCATTTCAGGTGCAGCATAACCTGGTAAGCACGTATGTAGGGTAGGCTTCTGTAGCCACATGATTTCTTTTTCCATTGATAGAGAAACCAACATCCCACAGGGCAATTTACTAGGTACACCATCACAGAACAACTGATTCGGGGCGCAGATGGCTCAGTGGGTAGGGAGTCAGACCTTTAGTCAGAAGGTCGCCAGTTCGATTCCCGACTGAGCCAAATGTCGTTGTGTCCTTGGGCAAGACACTTCACCCTAATTGCTCCCAGGTCGTTGCTGTAAATAAGAAATTGTTCTTAGTCAACTTACCTGGTTAAAGGTTAAATAAAAAATAAAAAAAATTGCTCCTACGAAGCACGCAGATTGTCCTTGAACTGGCAGTGAATGTTGGAATAGCCAAAACAAATGACAAAATTGAGCGGTTTGTTGATTATACCCAGACATTGGTTCCAGAATCTCAGAAAGAGCTGACCTTGGATATTCACCCTGTAGTTTTTAGGGGCTAAATTTCACACATGATCAACAGAATTTGACTACTAATATTGGAAAACATTTGCTGGTCTCATGATTCTCGATTTCTGCTGCAGCATGTAGGGTTAGCATTGGGCGTATACCGCATTAATTCTGCGACCATCGTGTGGGAAATATTTCTTGTAACACACTAGGCCCCTGGATACCAATTGAACATCATTTAAATGCAGAAAAAGTTGTTGATGAATATATACACACCTCGTTGTGGCCACAGACTAAACGGATCCTTCCAGAAGGATAATGGACCACTACACTAAGCACGCATCATCTTAAGCTGGTTCAAAAAACATGAGTGACTTCCATGGCCTCCACAGTCCCAAGATTTAAATCCACTAAACAACCATTAGGATGAGGTGGAATGGAAGTAAGAAGCATGACTGTCTTTCTGAACTGAGACTAAATAGGGTTACCTGTGACGGGTGAGTATACAGTGCATCCAGAAAGTATTCACAGCGCTTCACTTTTTCCACATTTTGTTATGCTACACCCTAATTACAAAATAAATAAAATTTATAAAAACTAGAGAAAGCACATGTACATAAGTATTCACAGCCTTTGCCATGACACTCAACATTGAGCTCAGGTGAATCCTGTTTCCACTGATCATCCTTGAGATGTTTCCACAACCTGATTGGAGTCCACCTGTGGTAAATTCAATTGACTGGACATGATTTGGAAAGGCACACACCTGTCTATATAAGGTCCCACAGTTAACAGTGCATGTCAGAGCACAAACCAAGACACGAAGTCCAAGGAATTGTCTGTAGACCTCCAAGACAGGATTGTATCGAGGCACAGATTTGGGGAAGGGTACATTAAAATATCTGCAGCATTGAAGTTTGGAACCACCAGGACTATTCCTAGAGCTGGCTGCCCGGCCAAACTGAGCAATCGAGGGAGAAAGGCCTTAGTCAGGGAGGTGACCAAGAACCCAAGGGTCACTCGGACAGAGCTCCAGCGAGGGAAAATATTAATTTCATCCATTTCAGAATAAGGGTGTAACATAACAGAATGTGGAAAAAGTGAAGTGCTGTGAATACGTTTCGGATGCCCTGTATGTCTGAGTATATTAATGTTACTGAATAGCTTAAGCAGACTGATTACTGTGAGTCAGAGTTAAAACTTATTTATTTGTTTTTCAAGAGAATGTTGAAGCCGGTCACGAGTTAAAAAAAATGTAAATCATTCCATCATAACATTTTAAAAATGACAAACTATAGCACAGAATATAAAATTGCCAGTACTAATTCATGATACATCAATTTGCTCGTGAAAGTTAACTGTAAATAAGAGATATTGACAACCTTTTACTTGACACGTTATGTGAAGTTTCCTTAAGGGTATAATAACTTCAGTTACTAAAATAGAAGTTAGTAAACAAACCAAAAGGGATAATCATAATAATCATAAAACCTTATATATTAAATTACATATTTTAGACCGTAGCAAGGAAACATATTTTTAAATATCATTACAAACACACAAGGCATGGATAACCAGTTTAGCAACTAGCATTCACAAACTGCAGCAGAGATAAGTGAAAGCAGGTTTGATAAGTTATTCAATAAAAGGCTGCTAACTTTATTCCTGTAAGTCACACCCTTGAGTGTATATTCCGTGATGAGAACTTCTTTCAAGAACATGTCCCTCCAACATGTACTTCAGTTTATGTAGTGCGCATATGAAAGTATTGTTAAAAAAATAAATACATACAAGCACAAAACAGGGCATCGGTGCCGATAACAAATCCTAAGATGCTGAGAATTTTATCTTCAACGCAAGATAGAACAGTTGGTCTTTAGTGTGTGACTCACGGTGTGCGTCAACACCTGATACATTCTTCCAGCGTCTGAAGAACCGTGCGTCGTTGTTGCATGTGGGGAGAATGAAAACTATTTATGTGGTCAGGGTGTGAATGGACATGTTAGTCATAGTTCATCCACCTGTGGGCTATAAACGAGGGCTGTAGCCTGTGGGAGGACACCAGTGACGTACCTGTCTATCGATTAACAACTTCAGTCCTACAAAAAAACTCACACTCCCATGGAACTCCCATGCCATCTAGTGTACAGTCCGCTCTCTCTGTCTCTGGTAGTCTAGGAAACAAGACGTTACGTAACAGCTTTAAACATACAACGGTTATAGTGTATAAACTGAGGCAATAATGAAATCAGAGATAAAACCTTGGCACCTTGTAATTACGGTACTACGTGGGAGGGGCAGGTGAAAGCAACACTTACTGTAAGGAAAGTAGCGCACCCGCATGAGAATCTCTCGAGCAGTCTTCAATATATCAACAGCCTAGGAGGAGAAAAAACACTTAGAAAATGTATTTGCCTTCCAATTTCGTGATGTTCAACATCAGCTTGCCTCGTCACAAGTAGGTTAACATGGATCCTCCTATGCATATCAAAGCCACAAAGCTTCTTATCATACTGCTTGCGCAATCAGAAACAATTCGCCAACACGTGTGCTAGGAGAATGCATTTCCCAGCCAAAAAACTATTGAGTTTGCAGGTGCCTAATCTCCCACAAAGCAGCCCTGTCTGCAAATGCTATTCTACATTAAGGAGCAAGTAGGACTGTTCCCCACGAGATGGCATTGTTGCTCAAACTGTATTGTTAACAACTAAATCCAGTGCCAGTAAGTTACTATTTTATAAATGTACTGATAACATTAATAAAAGATGCAGAATCTGGATAAAAACTTAAAATAGAAATGTCTGTCTAGTGTCTACACAAAACATCCAGCATAGCCATGTGCGTGCCACAGCACTTGCCAGAGATGAGGACTTGAGTTAGACTTGTACTGAAGTCGCAGTTAAGTCTTTATTTATCTAAATTTATTTCAGTTTTTACTCAAGACTTGTCCTCTTGTGACTTCACAGACTTCACTCAGACTCTAGATATAAGGACTTGTGGACAATATGAGTCATCGGAAATTAGCCTATTATACCCTGCTCAAATTTTCCTATAGCTTCTGTCAGTAATGTGCTGCTGTAGAGATTGCGTTTGCATCATGTCTGAATAAAAGGTGAAAATTATATTATTCGAGCAAGTAAGGTAAAGAGAAATGAGCGTGTGGTGTTGGAATCACAAAATATTGGCAATTCAACATTGTGCACTTGTTATTTACTGTGCCAATAAACAGAAAGAACGAACAAGCGAAGTGCCTTATGAAAAAGAAAAAAAAAGACACTGGTTTATTTAAATCAAATTCCATCAGGCAGCTTAACCCATTTGTGACAGATGCTGTGCGGTGAAACATGACGTCTCCCGCCGGTTACTTCACTACGCAACTCAGACCCTCCTGCCAGCTGCTGCGCGATGCAGCATTTTGTATTTGTCAACGTTTTCATGATGCGTGCAGCATAGAATGCACTGTTACTGTTTCAAAAACACATGAGATTATTTTTGTTGAGTTTTTTAAAGACGACGTAACCACCCAAATGTACCGTTGTTCGCTGAAAATCACATCAATCAATTAGACATACACGTGCATTTGTTTTTGCAAATGGCTATGACAGAGGAGAATTTTCAACGCGAGGGAATTGAGTTGGAAGATAGTGAGAAGTTTGGAGGAAGGTGGTAGAGGATTACCTGCCGCGCAAGGCAAAGCAGTTCACCCACAAACCGTATTTTTACCGATGAGCTTTTGGACATGTTGGTGACGGAAACTAATCAGTACAACGAACATAATGAATAAATAGCATAATAAATAGTAATATAATTATGGTGTTTGTTGATAATGATAAATACAATAATGTTAATATACAAATACAATACTGGCATAATGAATAACATAGTAATACAATACTGGTATAATGAATAAATAACATAATAATACCTGTGATTCTTACCTTTAAAATGAATTTTATTTCATGTATCTATGTGCTACAGAGGCTTAGGTTTTGGTAGACGTTGACAATTCTAAGTATTTTTTTCAGAAAACCCTCAGGAAATAAGGATATTCATCCTAGAATAACATAGGTTTTTATAGGTGTTTTTAGCAGGCGTTTTAGGCGTCAATGGGTGAAAGAGCACCGGATTTCAGTTTGCTGGAGCATAGTGTCAACTGTAGCTAGGTAATTATTTAAAATGGCCTCCATGATATTAGGCAATATTTAGGTCTCTGTTTATTTCTCTGAAGTGCCTATGGTTGTATTTTCTCTCTTGTTCTAGAGGTTGTACCCGATCTGCAAACTCATTACACATCACTGTTTGTGATTGTTTGACACCAGTTCTGGTTTGTTTGACACCTCTGTCAACAGTACTTCATCTACTTCAACAAACTAGCTAGTAAGGCTATTTTAGCTTGTGACTGGACAACTAAAGGCGTTTTCTCCATTAGGTTCTCAATTCAACAAAGCAAAAGAAAAAGTTGTCAGTGATGAGGGACAGGGCATCATCGGTAGTAAGTTATGACCTCCATTCTCTAGTGGGTTTTTGAGCTTGTTCTGTAGTTGGTATGTCAGGATCTTAACACTAGCAGTGTAATCATTGAACATTTAACTGTAGAACATGTTGAAAGAAACACTATTTCAAAATAATATTATAAATATACATGTAAAGCACTGCTAATGTGCTAATAAGTACTTTAATATTGATAAGTATTGGTAATGTGCACTTATGGTTAAGAGACATGATTAGCGTGGTCGCAGTCTATATTTGGGGTGGTCTTGGCAATGTGAGTAGGTCTGAATCAAGTCTGTTTGGTCCTGCCGAGGTCTACTTTGTGCAAGGCCACGTCTCCAGATCCCCCCGTCTCAGTCCCCAGATGTTATGCTGCAATTGTTTATGTGCCAGGTCTTGCCCCATGCTTATGTGTATGCTCTAACTATGGGTTAACGCTCAGTGGTGCAGTTTTGGTCAGTCGAACCCTCTCGAAGAAGTTAGGAAATAGGTGCGTGCCTACGCTAGGAACTAGGTGTGCACCTGGTTGTTACTCTAATGTTTCAGCACTTGCCTCACTGGCAATGCATAATGCTGTTGTTGGTAAGGCTATCATGTGGAATGTTGTAGCAATGCGCCGCCGATTTTAACTTAGATATGATATGACACAAAACGGTGTACATGTTGCTGCGTTTCATACTAAATACTGGTTTCAACACTTTCTGCTTTGTGGTAGGATGTATTTTGTTGGATGTGCCACACTTGAATTTTGGTGGTATAATCGCCACTGACATCTAGCCACACTGGCCGGCGTGGAGGCAATTTTGTACAACCCTCTCCTGCATGGTCAGTGTGCTGCAAATTAGGATTCGTCACCCTGGCTACAATTGTATTGAAGGAATGTAACAGACCACAGCTCCACTTCGGGGCACATAAAAAACCATGTCTATAATCGACAAATGCACACCTTTGTGAACAGTTGTTTTGATAAAAGTGTTGAGGTTTACCCTAGCGGTGTTGAGGTTTACCACAGGGTGAGCATCCGGTTTGGCAAATTGAAGCAAATGAAAAAGTGCCTTAAACCTGGATTCTATCTGAATGCCAGCTGGGCGCGATACATCCGGTAGCAAAAGAGCTCGGTTTCTGTTAGTCTACGAGAATGAGAGACATAATATACTTGATTTATAAATATCTGTTAGCTAGAATACTCCTCCCTCTCATCTAAAATTGTCACATCCGCAACCAAGTGGTCTGCGCCGTTAACGGCAAATTTGATGCCCCAAATCAGATCTTAACAAACCAATGGGTGACGTCACACATGGCTCCATCCAGTAATATACAATCTATGACATTTACCCTAGCGTTTTTTACCCTAGCGGTGTTGACGTTTACCCTAGCGGTGTTGACGTTTACACTAGCGGTGTTGACGTTTACACTAGCGGTGTTGACGTTTACGCTAGCGGTGTTGACGTTTACACTAGCGGTGTTGACGTTTACACTAGCGGTGTTGACGTTTACACTAGCGGTGTTGACGTTTACACTAGCAGTGTTGACTTTTAGGCTAGCGGTGTTGACGTTTAGGCTAGCAGTGTTGACGTTTAGGCTAGCGGTGTTGACGTTTAGGCTAGCGGTGTTGACGTTTAGGCTAGCGGTGTTGACGTTTATCCTAGTAGTGTTTAGGTTTATCCTAGTAGTGTTGACGTTTATATTCATAGACAATCACAGACCCTGGAGTGTTCTATGTCCTGGAAGTCCACTTCATTGACAGACAGCACCTGATCTCCCTCCTGAAGCCCTGCCCTGTGGGCATCCGAATCTGGAACCACCTATTAACAGACAAAAAATTACAATAATTTGAAGGAAGAAAGCGAAAATAGTGAAATTTTCTATGGCATGCTCGCAAGGGGCAGCAGTGTTGTGCATTGTCTTGAGCTTCATCTTGTGGTTCACATACCTTGGAGATGAAGATTCCCAGCTGAGATGCTTTTCCTCCACGGATGTTGAAGCCTAGCTGGGCCCCGGGAGGTTTCTTTAACACAATTGTGCGTGGCAGGAACTTGGTCAACTCATTGTTGTAATCCGGATGGTGGATCCGCTACACAGTGTGACAGGACAGCGGAAGAATTATTACAGATCTGCGGAACTGAATCAAAACTAAAACCTAAATGTGTAAAAATAAGAATTTAAGACCTCTTGCGGGGCTATCCATGCTGGGGGACTCTCGTAGGATGGCAAAAATACCACTGGAAGTTGGTAATCATCATATGGGATCTTTTGGTCCATGGTGTCAAACCTATTGGTTAAATCACAGCAAGGTAATCATAATTTACGCTAACGCAATAATGTCTTCAAAACAAAGGTTTTCCTAAACAACATAGGAAAAAAGCCCGACAAAATTTGGTGAATTTAAACTCGCATCAAAATCTATTAACAGTGAGTTAATACCTTAGCATTTGCCTTTTTCATGTAAACATCCTAGAAAGATTTTACTGTAGTAGCTGATAACGGGTAGCTAACATGTTAGCCATGTTACACACCTCTATCTTTGTCATTCTGACAAAAGAGTGCATCAAATAAAGTAAAGATTGATTTACATTTTCAATTTAATTGCAAACATAGTTATACTATTGTTATAGTATTTAGAGAAGCTACGTAGTTAGAAGCAGCAAATAAAATCTCACCAGGCTAAAGAGGAGACTAGATACTACTTCCTTTTCAAACCACGCCCTTTAATCGCATCACCATCTGCGTGCCACATCTTTTCTGTTCGCATGTAGCGCCTCCTTGTGGCATGTAGGCTCCTGTATTAAACTGGTAGAGATCAAATAAATTAATGCATGCCGATTTTGTTTAATTATTTAATTCTAATTATGTTAAGTGTTTAGTTAATATTAGATATGTTTGTTTCACCGTTATTTGATAACCAATATCTATTTTTACTCATGACTTGCCCATAGTTGTAAAAGTGAAATGCAACACACATCTGAAAATAATGTAGAAATATAAATAAACATTATATATACAACAATAATAATATCATTTTAAAAGGACATTATATACAGCAGACATACACCCCAAAAACATGTGAACAATGACAGTTGGTTGGCTCTGTATTCCAGCACCTTATCTCATCCGTACATATAATTATGTACATACAGTATAACTGTGAATATTGAACATGGTGAACTCCCTTCTATGCACCACGTCTGTGTATTCTGTAGTTATGAAATGTTGCATTAAGTGTAATCATATCTTTATATAAGTTCAGCCACCCATGGTATATTTCTTGATCAAATCTTTTAGTTGTAATTATTAACTGTTATTATACCTGGTATGTTATTTGAGAACGTATGCAATTTTGCAGAAATTACCTTGGAAATAGTTTACGGGGGAGGACAGGGGATGAATGAAACAATTAAAAGCTGGGAATGATTAGGTTTCCATGGTAGAATGAGGGTCAGTCTTGAAATTAGTCCAGAAAACTGAGTTTCAGAGCCCTACTCTCAAGATAAGTGCCATTGGAAATTTAGGGACCACAGCAAGTAAGGACAATCATTTAATGTCCCATCCAAAAGATGTCACCCTACACAGGCAGTGTCCCCTTTACTGCCCTGGGGCATTGGGAATTATCTTTAGAACAGAGGAAGGAGTGCCCCCTACTGTCCCTCCATTACCACATCCAGCAGCATCTGGTCCCCCATCGAGGCACTGACAAGGAAAAAAGATTAAAAGATTCTACTTGATGTTTCATTCTAATTCTATTGTGATGAAATACCAACACTCAGCCTGTCTGTTTCAAACAGTCTATATATTAATTATTTTTAAACATTACCTATAGATATTGGTTGCATTCAAATAAAACTACTAGAACATTTTATTATACTATACAATAATATTTATATATTTTTTACATTTATTTATAACAATAATGTAATCACAAAAAGAGTACAAGCATATAAAATTACAAATTACATTTATTCAATCATCTCAAAACCCTCCCCCTAACCCCACACGAACAGCACACCACATAAGAAAAAATACAGTAAGATACAGTAAATAAAGTAAATAGATCATAAAAGAAATAAAAAGAAAAAAGTAACAGATATATACAGAAACATATAAACATAAAATAAAGGTCTCATTATAGTAATATTTGCTTTGAATTTCAACATCCCTCCAACATTCTGCAGTGACTGACACATTCATTCGTCAGGGTGAGATAGATGAGAAATGGTTGGTTGTGTGGAGGAGTGTGTGTGTGTGTGTGCAGGTGTGTGTGTGTGTGTGTGTGTGTGTGTGTGTGTGTGTGTGTGTGTGTGTGCATGTGTGTGTGTGTGTGTGTGTGTGTGTCCTTCATTCTGAATGAATTATACTTCTGAAAGCGCTAAATGTAGATAGGAATTGAACATCATTGTAAGCTCATCGTTCTGATATTCTATGGAAATTATTGAGATAGACTATAGCTCCAATAAAGTGATTTGATACTTATTCTCCCATAGTGTTAAAGAGTTTTTTTATACAAATTGAAATCCAACTGAAAGGATAGCCAACAGTTGTAATATTTTATCACCCACCAACTGCGTTCAATAAAACTCCAATGGTGAAGTATTTACAAACTGAACAAGACTACCGAAACTACATTGACGGGAACACTAATCTCAGTAATGTTTGCAATCAATAAAACCACTTACATTTGATTTGAAAAGTATAAAATATTATAATTGTTTAATCACACATAATCAATTCATGAATGCACAAAGCAGAAAATATATTAAAACAAACAATTCAGAAAAATAAACGTGAAGCAAAGCATTCTGGGAAATGGGATGGTTTTGCCTAACACTTCACAGTGTTAAAGTAACACTGACAACTAACACAGTTTTTTAACACCAACACAGGGGTTATTTTGTGTTCATTTAACATCTCAGTTAACACTGTATAGTTGACATTAAAGAATCAACTGTTGACAATTTGCTGTGTACATAAGTATTCACAGCAAGAACCCGATGGTCACTCTGACAAAGCTCCAGCATTTCTCTGTGGAGAGAGGAGAACCTTCCAGAAGAACAACCATCTTTGCAGCACTCTACCAATCAGGCCTGTATGGTAGAGTGGCCAGATGAAAGCCACTCCTCAATAAAAGGCACATGAGAGCCTGCCTGGAGGACTCCCAGACCATGAGAAACAAAATTCTCTGGTCTGATGAAACAATGTCAAACTTTAAATAAAACTAAACTAAACTAAACAAAGATTGAACTCTATGGCCTGAATGGCAAGCGTCATGTCTGGAGGAAACCAGACACCGCTCCTCACCTGACCAATACCATCCCTACAGTGAAGCATAGTGGTGGCAGCATCATGCTGTGGGTGTAGTCATGGGGGTAAAAGGATACAATTAAGAATGCGTATAGAGGATTGATAGGATAGACGTTGTTGATATTTACTATCTAACTATCTGACCCCATAATGATCATTGATCCGTGTGTGTAAACAGCTACGGAAGGAAATACTAGAGCAACCCGGGAAAATTCTATCGTTGCCCGCAATATTCAGAAACGTGCGTAGGCTACCTAGCTTGAATATGTGCGTGATAAGGGCTGAAACTTAAGAGCAGGCCGCAACAAGATAGCTTACGTTACCATTAATGACTCCACCGGAGATGTTCTGGGAAATGATTTAGAATGTCAGACAGAACTTAGTAAATGAATAATATTTAATTCCAGATAAAGGGCATCGAAGTACAACGCTTCAACCGGACACAGAATTACACAATACAATACCAAGAATTACATGTCGTCTACACTCCTAAATATGATCTATGATCTAAGCATGTCTTATACGGTTCAGTCTATTTCTCAACATTTATTCTAATACATTGACTATGGCGCGCACTAGCGTGGGCCAGGAGCCTGGTTACAGAGAACTCATCTGATTACGACCTAACCAAAGCCTTATACTCCCCCCGGAGAGGCGTCGCCCAACTTCCCCGCTGCATAAAAATGTGAGTCACCATTTCATTGGCTGGTGCTGGACAAAGCCACCCATATGAACATATATACATGAACACAATAGTATTTGTTTTATACCTGTGGAAGAGCATTGGACCTGTTAAACATTGTAATGTCTGTATCATAAACCACCCTTTATGGGACTGTCCAAAAACACCAAATGTCATATCGTTATGTACAGTATAATGTTGAGATTTATCAGCTCCCTGTTGTCTTCCCCCATATTGGGGGGTTTGACCCCCCCTTCCTTCCAGGGCTCACTTAGCCAGACCTCACAATAGTGTGAGAGAATGCCAGTCCTTAGACGGATGTGGAAACGGCTATAATCAGTCTTGCAAACAATCTAAAAATCCACTACATGGGCATGTTTTTCAGTGGCAGGAACTGGGAGACAATTGTACATGTGGTTTTTTCGTTTGTTATTTTTAATAAGTTTGCCAAGATTTCATGCCGGGCACGCATTATCATCTGGACTGGGGGAAATGGAATCGTATCACACAATGGGTTTGATGAGCTACACACCGTTCCATTCACTCCGGTCCTGAACGTAATGTGAACCCGGCGTCCCCAATTAAGATCCATTCACGACTGTCCTGAACGAAATGTGAGCCCGGCATCCCCAATTAAGTTCCAGCAACTGCGGCTGCACCTACCTCAAAAGGACCAAAGACTACAAGCTGCAGATCATCCTGTTAGATTTCTGAAGGTAAATCCCTTTTTTATGTTTTTTGTTAAAGATAAGGCTGAAACACTGCTGTTAGACATTCCTTGAAAAAGTTGGATGTGCGCTCCTCTGTGTTGGTGAAAAAAGAATGTGCTCCAGAGGTTCTACATTGTCAGTAACCAGAAGGCCATCTCTTGCGAGACTCAAACATCAGTGGTAGAATTTGGTGAACTCTTCAAGGCCCTTTATTTTCAGTTTGTCCAACCTCATCACTTTGTGCAACTTCTACACATTTATGTATACGGTGTCTACGGGATTGATGTGGGAATGGCAAAAGAGTCTCCAAGGGTGAAAGAGATTAGAGTAAGGTGCTTACAAGAACATTAACAAAAAATATCCTTTATTTAACCAGGTGGGCACATTGAGAACAATTTCCCAACTTGATTTGAGACACTCTTCAATGTCGAAATGTTTTATTTGTAGAAGAAACCACAGCTGGTGTGCATTCCTTTTTTGACATTTGAAGTTTCACCATGGCTTATACTGAGGAAAATTGTTACATTTGAAATGTGGAGAGGCCTGGTGTTCCTCAGTTTTTTCTAAATATTCTGGGTTACGGAAACAGTAGAATCAAGTTCATTGGGACTCAGACAATCCAAACACTGCTGACAATATATAGAGGATTTGATTTATGATGACAAGGGCTTTTAATTCACATTTAATCCATTCAGATCCTTCTAGTTCCTATTGAGAGGACACATTTTATTGGCACTGTTGTTGCACAGTTAAAGGCTTTTTTTTCTGTATAAAATGACTGTTGTTTTTATGGTAAAAAAACAGCAGCAGTGGTTAACATTTTCCACAATTACATTTTCCATTATTACGGTAAAAGTATATTAGTACTGTTGATTTTACTTCTAAAATAAATGTTTTCATTTTTAGTTTTTACACTATCCTTCTTTTTCTCCTTCCTTTTGGCTCATGGGAGATCAAATGGATGTCACATTGAATACGGGTTTCGGAGGCTGGTGTGTCTTAACAATAGTGGATTATTTGATTTAACAAAAACATTGCTGAACAGAAGAAAATAACAAAATTAGAAACAGTACTCAAACCACAACACATGACAATAACGTTGACAAAACATGTGACAGGGTCATGTGAACTGAAGGCAGGAAACTGAGTCAAAACACAACACATAGGGGAGAAACCACTAAAGACAGTAATATAAGAAGCCTAACCTAACAAAGAACAGAAACTAACCAAACTAAACACACAAACAATGAGGATATTGTGACAATGATGCAAGCTGTCAAAATATGTTATAGAAGTTTGCTCTTTGTCCAAAAATTTGTTTGGAATATTTCATTTTCTCAATTTGTAGTGAAGATATGACATCCTTCAACCAATGGGAAGATAAGGGTACTTCCACTGTAACAGGATCCTGCGTCGGGCTAACGGGATGTATAGGTAGACAGCAGCTGTTTTTACACACTGTTTGGGACATTCAAGCAGAGTGACCAAGCTAACACTGACAGTTCAGTGGGGTAAATCTTAAACAGTTGAATTTCAAAACAGTGCCTAGTCTGCATCTCAAAATGTGTGTCAGCTGGTGTCTAAAGGTTCCACTATACCTGCCAATGCCACTAGATGTCAGAAAAGTGCCACTTGCTGGATCTTTGTAAATTTGTTTATTATGAATGACATTTTCCCTTTAGGAACTGCAGTATCTTTTTCAGATTTTTGGTGTAAAAAAGAGCTGATTGGTTTTAATTAGGCCTACATTTTGACAGGTTTAGGGAGTCATAAAAATACGCAGATAATATTTAACATTCCTAGTTTTTGTATAGGCTACAAGTGTTTCAAGTGAGCTCTATGTCTTGCTGGCGTTTTTTTTATTGTAGAATAGTATTGCAGTCAGAGTATACCAGCACATGATGAGACTGGGGTAAATAGATGCAGCAGAGAGTCAACTAAATATCATATTGCTCATCATATTGCCTATATTGAAAAAGCTCACAATTCAGCAGGTTTTGAAAAAACAAGTGAAATAACACGGAATATCTCCAGATAGATTTGGCTAACTTTTGTTTGAAGCGCAACAATGTAAGCTTACAGTATGTTTACGATGCAGAAACCCTGCTTTTCATGCAGTGTGAAGGGTGAAATAAGGGAGGCAACTGCATGGCCTAACACAACACAAGGCGGTTTGAAAAACCGGTTGACAGTGAACATGATCATTATAGTAATGTTTGCTTTGAATTTCAACATCCCTCCAACATTCTGCAGTGACTGACACGTTCATTCGTCAGGGTGAGATACATGAGAAATGGTTGGCTGTGTGGAGGAGTGTGTGTGTGTGTGTGTGTGTGTGTGTGTGTGTGTGTGTGTGTGTGTGTGCAGGTGTGTGTGCAGGTGTGTGTGTGTGTGTTTGTGTGCAGGTGTGTGTGTGTGTGTGTGTGTGTCCTTCATTCTGAATGAATTATACTTCTGAAAGCGCTAAATGTAGATAGGAATTGAACATTGTTGTAAGCTCATCGTTCTGATATTCTATGGAAATTATTGAGATGGACTATAGCTCCAATAAAGTGATTTAATACTTATTCTCCCAGTGTTAAAGAGTTAGATTTTTTATACAAATAAATCCAACTGAAAGGATAGCCAAAACTGAGGCTTTACTAGTTGGCACTAAATCTGTTGTATCTAAATCTAATAGTCTTCGTTTGTACATTGACAGTAAAACAATCTGTCCTTCCACACAGGTTAACGGGCACGCATTATCATCTGGACTGGGGGAAATGGAATCGTATCACACAATGGGTTTGATGCACTACACACCGTTCCATTCACTCCGGTCCTGAACGTAATGTGAACCCGGCGTCCCCAATTAAGATCCATTCACTACGGTCCTGAACAAAATGTGAGCCCGGCATCCCCAATTAAGTTCCAGTGACTGCGGCTGCACCTACCTCAAAAGGACCAAAGACTACAAGCTGCAGATCATCTTGTTATATTTCTGAAGGTAAATCCCTTTTTTATGTTTTTTGTTAAAGATAAGGCTGAAACACTGCTGTTAGACATTCCTTGAAAAAGTTGGATGTGCGCTCCTCTGTGTTGGTGAAGAAAGAATGTGCTCCAGAGGTTCTACATTGTCAGTAACCAGAAGGCCATCTCTTGCGAGACTCAAACATCAGTGGTAGCATTTGGTGAACTCTTCAAGGCCCTACATCTTCAGTTTGTCCTACCTCATCACTTTGTGCAACTTCTACACATTTATGTATACGGTGTCTACGGGATTGATGTGGGAATGGCAAAAGAGTCTCCAAGGGTGAAAGAGATTAGAGTAAGGTGCTTACAAGAACATTAACAAAAAAATATCCTTTATTTAACCAGGTGGGCACATTGAGAACAATTTCCCAACTTGATTTGAGACCCTCTTAAATGTTGAAATGTTTAATTTGTAGAAGAAACAACAGCTGGTGTGCATTCCTTTTTTGACATTTGAAGTTTCACCATGGCTTATACTGAGGAAAATTGTTACATTTGAAATGTGGAGAGGCCTGGTGTTCCTCAGTTTTTTTTACATATTCTGGGTCACGGAAACAGTAGAATCAAGTTCATTGGGACTCAGACAATCCAAACACTGCTGACAATATATAGAGGATTTGATTTATGATGACAAGGGCTTTAAATTCACATGTAATCCATTCAGATCCTTCTAGTTCCTATTGAGAGGACACAACTTCTTGGCACTGTTGTTGCACAGTTACAGGCTTTTTTTCTGTAAAAAATGACTTTTGTTTTTATGGTAAAAAAACAGCAGCTCTGGTTAACATTTTCCACTATTACATTTTCCATTATTACGGTAAAAGTATATTAGTAATGATGATTTTACAGGTAAGTTCTGTATTTATTTCTATATTTTACTGTAAAAATATACATTTTTAGCATTAAACAAGACAGTGTTTTATTATAAATAACACAGTGTTTTATTGTGAATTTAACAATCGGTAATACATAATACAACTTTTATTTAACTTTATTCGAATTTAAATAGTTTAAAGATCCACATATACACTCACCTGAAGGATTATTAGGAACACCATACTAATACTGAGTTTGACCCCCTTTCGCCTTCAGAACTGTCTTAATTGTACGTGGCATTGATTCAACAAGGTGCTGAAAGCAATCTTTAGAAATGTTGGCCCATATTGACAGGATAGCATCTTGCAGTTGATGGAGATTTGTGGGATGCACATCCAGGGCACAAAGCTCCCGTTCCGCCACATCCCAACGATGTTCTATTGGGTTGAGGTCTGGTGACTGTGGGGGCCATTTTAGTACAGTGAACTCATTGTCATGTTCAAGAAACCAATTTGAAATGATTCGAGCTTTGTGACATGGTGCATTATCCTGCTGGAAGTAGCCGTTAGAGGATGGGTACATGGTGGCCATAAAGGGATGGAAATCGAGACTCATCAGACCAGGCAACATTTTTCCAGTCTTCAACTGTCCAATTTTGGTGAGCTCGTGCAAATTGTAGCCTCTTTTTCCTATTTGTAGTGGAGATGAGTGGTACCCGGTGGGGTCTTCTGCTGTTTGTAGCCCATCCGCCTCAAGGTTGTGCGTGTTGTGGCTTCACAAATGCTTTGCTGCATACCTCGGTTGTAACAAGTGGTTATTTCAGTCAAAGTTGCTCTTCTATCAGCTTGAAGCAGTCGACCCATTCTCCTCTGACCTCTAGCATCAACAAGGCATTTTCGCCCACAGGACTGCCGCATACTGGATGTTTTTCCCTTTTCAAATCATTCTTTGTAAACCCTAGAAATGTTTGTGCATGAAAATCCCAGTAACTGAGCAGATTGTGAAATACTCAGACCGGCCCGTCTGGCACCAACAACCATGCCAAGGTCAAAATTGCTTAAATCACCTTTCTTTCTCATTCTGACATTCAGTTTGGAGTTCAGGAGATTGTCTTGACCAGGACCACACCCCTAAATGGATTTAATCAACTGCCATGTGATTGGTTGAGTACATCATTCCATTAAGGAGAAATTGAACGGGTGTTCCTAATAATCCTTTAGGTGAGTGTATTTTAGACTAATCAGAATCAGAATCAACATTTGTAATATTTTATCATCCACCACCTGCATTCACAAGAACTGCAATGGTGAATCACCCACTAATAGACCAAGACTAGCTAAACTACATTGACAGAAACACACATCTCAAAAATGGGTGAAATACGGATAATGACTCACAGATTTTATTAGGTTTGAAAAGTAAAGATTGTTATTATTATTTAATAATAACAACAAAGTGTTCAATGCATAAATGTTTGAACAAAATATATTAAAACAATCTTTAATGAAAATCAAAACATGCAGCACAGCATTCTGGGAAATCTTATAGAATGATGGATGTTACGTATATTTTATGGCATATTTCCGTTATAAACACAGTGCAAGAGTATTGTATTTTTAACAGAAAAGAGATGCACAAATTAATGTTTTGGCTGATAAATAAATGTATGTTTCTCTTTTACAGAAACTGTATTTAACCTATTTCTTTAACGTCATGGTTTGACAGTTTTCACCATAAAATCTACAGACAGTTATTACAGTGTACAGTTCAATCTATGTTTGGATCCATGGAAGAACTTGTACCTGTAAATTATCTTCTTGACCAAGCAAGACGAGCTGTTCTGAAAAATGTTTCATCAGAGGCACATGGTCAAGACATACCGGTAGTTGAACAAGTTGAATAGTCTTTTGACTAGTGTAACGGAGTTAAGAACGTATGTAAACTCACTCCACAGCTAGCTTGAAATGTCGCCGAAGAGTTATACAATTGGTACCTTTTGTATAGCTCACTCGGTTGGTATGTTGCAAGCAGGGCTGTGTCGAGTGTTGGGAAGCAGATGGCCGCGGGTTCGAGCCCTGTATGGGGCAAGGCGAACTGCCGTGCGGGCTGCTAGCAAGGGTACGTTCGGAGCCGTTACACACCCGTCACACTGGTGCCGTGACCCGGATCAGCTAGTTGGGCTCAGCTCAATGCCGGGGGTAGCTCGCTGTGGAGCGAGTTCAGAAGGCGTGAGTTTAACGGAGTGAAGAACGTACGTAAACTCACTCCACAGCAAGCTTGAAATGTCGCCGAAGAGTTATACAATTGCTACCTTTTGTATAGCTCACTCGGTTGGTACGTTGCAAGCAGGGCTGTGTCGAAGTTTGCGAAGCAGATGGCCGCGGGTTCGAGCCCTGTATAGGGCAAGGCGAACTGCCGTGCGGGCTGCTAGCAAGGGTACGTTCGGAGCCGTTACACACCTGTCACACTAGCTAGAAAATCCATTTAAGTTTTGAACACAGAAGCCAAGCGTCAAACATATTTTAAGGAAAAATGGGAAATAGTTGAACCTGTAGAACAGTGGTTCCCAACCATCTCCTGGAGTGCCCCCAGCCAGTCCTTGTATTTTAACTACCCTTGAGCTAGCACACCTGATTCAACTTATCTACTAATTAACAAGTCCTTGATTAGTGAATCTGGTGTAATAGTTCAGTGCTGAACTTGAGGAGAGGGTTGTGAAGCACTGCTTAGAGCAGTGGTCCTCAAACCCTTCCATGGAGGGCCTAGTGTATGCTGGTTTTAGGTTTTTCCCTTCAATTAGAGCTAAATTAGGACCTAGACTGCCAGGTGAGGGGAGATCCTAACCAATTAGTGAGCTACTCCATCAGGCTTGTACAAGGTAAAAGCAAAAACCTGCATACACTAGGCCCTCCATGGAAGGGTTTGAGGACCACTGGCTTAGAGCATGTGATTGGTGTGCACTTTGAGCATGTGATTGGGCACACTCATGGCTCTTCCTCATTGTTTGTTGTTTCTATCAATATATATCTTAACTGGTAAGTCAAATTAATAGTATTTGGGTACCCAGTGGTTATAATGCCTCCAAAGAAGGTAATGATGGAAGAAACAATAAAAGAAATGAATGAAACACTGAAGAAATTGACGCAAGATATAAGAGATGTTGTAGCAAAGCAAACTGAGATAACGAACCTATTGGCAGAAATTAGAGAACTCAGAGAAGGTGCGGCTGCAAAAGATCTGAGGATTGCAGCACTTGAAAATAAAGTGTTGAAGATGGATGAAATGGAACGTAGAATCCATGATATGGAACAGTTTACCCGGAAAGAAGATGTAATAATAAGCGGCCTTGATGTTAAACCGAGGACGTACGCTGCCGCGATGATTAAGAGAGATGACGAGAAAAGTCTAAATACGAAAGATCAAGAATCCCTTGAAACACAGTTAATTTTCTTTCTCCAAAGTAGGAATATCGTTCTGGACAAGAGTAACATCGCAGCTTGTCATATTCTACCAAGAAAGGACCGCGCAACCAAGCCCAGAATTATGATGCGTTTGGTCAGTCGTAAACACAAAACTGAACTTTTGGTGCAGGGGAAAAAGCTCAAAGGCACGGCGGTGTACATCAATGAACATTTAACATCTAAAAATGCAGAGATTGCCCGAGTTGCTCGGCAGCTATGGAAGGATCGCAAAATTAAAGCTACCTGGACCAGAGATTGCAAGGTGTTGATAAGATTGAATGGCCCATCGCCTGAAGCGGAGAAAGTGTTGATGATTAGGGAGTTAAAAGATCTGGACTGTTACAAATGAAGATGCTTCTTGGAAATATAGGAACTTTGGGCCCGGTGAAGACCAAAGGATTAGTTACGTTATTGTCTGGATACATCATTTATTTTTTACTTTTATTAAGGAGCGTTCGAAAAGCTTCTATATGTGGTCGATGTTTAATTATTTTTAAAGGGAGTTTGGTGCACCTATGGGAACAAGAAAATGACGACTGAGACTGATTTCTCTGGGCCTACAAGGGGCTACACACTGTTAAGAGCTAAATATATGGACTATAAGTTGTATGATTTTGAATGCAATATTGATCCAGAAAATCACTGCTTTAACACAATAAATTCAATGTGTGACTACTATACAGAAGAAAAGTTTAATGATACAGTCAGCCTGGACAGTAAATTTTCAGTAATACATTTTAATTGTAGGAGTTTGTATGCAAACTTTACCAAGATCGAGGAATACTTAAGGTCTTTAAAACATAAATTTTCAGTCATAGCGCTGTCAGAAACATGGGTTAATGAAGCTCGAGGTGTAGATTTTTGTATGGAAGGTTATGAACTGCATCACTGCACTAGAAGAGATAAGAGGGGAGGCGGTGTTGCTTTATTTGTGAACACTGATTTAAAATGCAGAATTGTAGAATGTATGACAATAGCCATTGATGATTTATTTGAATGTATTACAGTGGAGATTGATCTGGAAAAGAAGAGGAATGTTGTTGTTACATGCATTTACAGAATACCTGGGTCAAAAATTGAAACATTCAATGAACAGCTAGAAAAGGTGTTATGTCAGCTGAATGAAAAGAAAAAATATATTTTGTGTGGGGATACAAACATCGATCTTTTGAGTGTGAATAGACAAGCTGCAGTTCGTGATTATTTGGAGATGCTATACAGTAGAGGGTTGTTTACATTGATCACCGAGCCAACTAGGATAACAACAACATGTTCGACATTGATCGATCATATATTTACAAATGTTTTAGAAAGTAAAATCAAGAGTGGGATGATGGTCAATGATATAAGCGACCATTTACCTGTTTTTTGTGTTTTGGATTGTCATATACCTAATGAGAAGGAGGCTGGTTGTAGAACTAAATATGTTAGAAAAAGGACAGATGAAGCAATTTGTAGATTTAGAAATGATTTGAGTGAGCAAGACTGGAAAGAGGTGTATGTCGGGGAAGTAAATGCAGCATATGAAGCTTTTCTAGATAAATATCTTACATTATATGAAGGGTATTGTCCATATATGCAATATAGATATAAGGATAGCTATAGTAAAAACCCTTGGATTACAAGGGGACTACAGAATGCATGTAAAAAGAAGAATAAACTTTATAGAGATTTTATTAAATTTAGTTCAAACGAAGCAGAAATGAAGTATAAGTTGTATAAAAATAAATTAACAACAATAATGAGACAAGCGAAAAAAGATTATTTTGGTAGTTTATTGGAAAAAAACAAAACTGATATTAAAGGAACTTGGAATGTCCTGAATAAATTGATTGGGAAAAGTACATCAGGTCAGGACAGTACATCACACCATTTTATAAATGAGGATAATAAGAAAATTGAAAACTTAAATGAAGTGGTAAACGAATTTAATTCTTTTTTTGTAAATGTGGGACCAAAGCTAGCAGAGAATATTGAAAAACATACCTTAGAGTCACAGAATGGAGGGACAAGGGGGAGTAGAGTACTCCAATCAATGTTTCTTGCAGATGTTAGTGAAAGCAAAATTTTATCTATAGTAAATGCATTTAAATATAAGACATCTACAGATATGGACGGGTTAGATATCATTATTGTGAAAAAAACCATTGATTGTATTGTTAAACCGTTAAGTTACATATTTAATCTTTCATTGCAGACAGGGGTCTTTCCTAATAGGATGAAGGTAGCAAAGGTTGTCCCAGTATATAAAGATGGTGATAAGCATATGTTTACAAATTACAGACCAATTTCGTTGCTATCTCAATTTTCTAAAGTCCTTGAAAAAATGTTTGTGCAAACATTAGATGAATTTATTGAAAAAAAACAGTTGTTAGATGATAGCCAGTATGGATTCCGTTCAGGTAGATCCACAGCTTCTGCAACCATGAATATAGTTGAGGACATAGTAAATGCAACGGATAACAAGAAACACACAATAGGTGTGTTTATCGATTTAAAGAAACATTTGATACAATTGATCACTCAATCGTGTTATTAAAGTTACAATCATATGGTGTGAGAGGAATAGTGTTGGATTGGTTAAGTAGTTATCTGAATAAAAGACAACAGTATGTTCAGTATAATAATAACAAATCTAATTATATGAAAATTCAATGTGGTATACCGCAAGGCTCAGTGTTAGGACCGAAATTATTTATACTTTATATTAATGATATTTGTGAGGTATCGAAGTTATTGAATTTTGTTTTATTTGCAGATGACACAAACATTTACCTCTCAGGAAATGATTTAAATGAATTGGTATTTAGTATGGAACAAGAAATGGTTAAAGTGAAGGAATGGTTTGATATTAATAGGTTGTCATTAAATTTAAAGAAAACAAAGTTTATGGTTTTTGGTAATAGAAAAAAGGATGAAAGTATTGTACTATCAATAGCAGGAATAAAAATAATGAAAGTTAGGGAAATCAGGTTTTTGGGCGTGATACTAGATGAAGGGTTGACTTGGAAACCCCATATCTCGCACATACAAAGAAAGATATCAAAGAGTATTTTTGTATTAAATAAGGTGAAACGTGTTAGATTATAAGGCATTGAGAACCTTGTATTATGCACTGGTGTTGCCCTACATTAGCTACTGTGTGGAGGTGTGGGGAAACACATACCCAAGCAATACAAGGTCACTCTTTCTATTACAAAAGAGAGTCATAAGAATTATATTTAGAACTGATTATAGAGAGCATACAAATGCCCTATTTTTTTGCTCTAAATTGTTAAAATTTAAAGAATTGGTCGAATTACGAACACTTATTGTTATGTTTAGAGCAAAAGATAGGGCAAAAAATGTTGTCTCTCGATGTGCAAAACTCATAGAGACATACTCCAAGCGACTTACAGCTGTAATCGCAGCAAAAGGTGGCGCTACAAAGTATTAACTTAAGGGGGCTGAATAATTTTGCTTGCCCAATTTTTCAGGTGTTTATTTGTTTTTAAAGTTTGAAATATCCAATAAATTTCATTCCACTTCATGATTGTGTCCCACTTGTTGTTGATTCTTCACAAAAAATTACAGTTTTCTATCTTTATGTTTGAAGCCTGACATGTGGCAAAAGGTTTAAATGTTAAAGGGGGCCGAATACTTTCGCAAGGCACTGTACATTTAAGTTCCAGTTACAGATTAGTTTATGTATGTATGTACGCATTTTAGGAAATCTCAAGTCAATGTGCACAAATTGTGAAGTGTGTAAGTTATTTCAGGATGTAAAGCAACACAAACAGGGTACTTACAATGATAAAAATGACAGTTCTACTTCAGAAATGATTTTTTTATGTCCCAGGAAAAGCATTCAACTCTACTATGAGTTCCACACTGCTAATCCTTTAAAGTTATAAAAAGAGAATACATAAACTTGGCTGTGTTAATTTAACTTTAAGAAATTTACCCCCAAAATATAATCTGTGTTGGTGAATATTCATCTAATTTCTCTTTATCACTCAGAAGACTTTAAAAAATATGGATTTGATGTAGTATTAGAACGACCTGTACATCAGTTGCAAAGTCTAAAAACTGAAGAAATTCAAGCACCCATTCAAGACACCATTGAAAGGCACTGTAATCCAGGTGACAGGGGATAATTTAGCTTTGCATTCTTTACGTTGTTTAGATTAATATTTTAGTGCCACATTTTCTTGTAGATATTGTTTGATTAATAAAACTGAGAGGCAGTCTTTTTTCAGTGAAGATCATCCTGGGCTGATTTTACGTAATAAAGAAATGCATCTGGAGCACTTAGCCTCTCTTTGCTCTTCAGGAAAATCCAATATTGCCTTCAACATTCTGTGTCAAGAACGATTGTGATCTCAATTCATTCTTCGGACAACTGTGCAGTTGATATATTGCATGGTTTACTGGAAGAAGTGGTACAATATGAGATAAAGCTTGTTCTTAAGTATCTGGTCAATGAAGTAGAAAAAAGTAGTGTCTTTGAATACATTGTCAGAAAGGAGCCAACGTTTCAATTACAATTACACACAGAAAAGTAACTGGTCAAGTGGGTTGAAAATGGATGCTGCTAGCAATGGCCTTGGTTTAAATACAACTCAATGTTTCTTGCGCAATACCCCACTGATATTCTGAGATCTTATTGCCCAAAATGATAACAATTGGAGCCTACTACTCCTTTTGATTTAAGTGGAAAATATTGTGTTTACACCGTAAAAAACTACAATTACAATTTTTTTTTAAAATGTAACCTTTATTTAACCAGGTAAGTTGACTAAGAACAATTTCTTATTTACAGCAACGACCTGGGAGCAATTAGGGTAAAGTGTCTTGCCCAAGGACACAACAACATTTGGCTCAGTCGGGAAACGAACTGGCAACCTTCTGACTACAAGTCTGACTCCCTACCCACTGAGCCATCTGCGCCCCAAGTTGACTGAACTAAAAAAAATAAGTTACCTGGTTGCCTTCAAATTTTGATTAAATCAAGCAAAGGATTCCAAGTTATTTCAACACATGCTTCAGTTTTTCCAACTGAAAAAAACACGTTCAGATGGCATGCATTACTGAAAATAAACCATTGAATCAACATAATATTTGTAGTCTTATCAACTATATATTTGAGTAGTTCCAACAAAGTTATTCAATGTATTTCAACGTAGCATCTGTTTGAGTACACTTAAAAGTTCTAAAATACAGAATGCTCTGCTCTCTGAGGCCCAAAGACATCTGATTGTCATCATCCCCTTGTATAATGAGGGACACATTCATATTTTGGACACCATATGTGTGCCATTATCATGTGCAAAAGATCAATAGTCGTCGATGGTCTATCCATTAACAGACAAATTAGGTTATGGTTTTGAAATCTGTTCATCATGAATCATCATACCGCATGGCACAGCAAGCCGCATAATACCAAAATATATATATGTAATTTTCTTCTATCAAATGTAAAAAAGAGTATGTTAAACCATCTTTGAATCTACAAATGTTTAATTACCCAACACAATTCTCTAGGAATGTTTAAAATTTAAGTTCTCATAACTTCACATTTTGAGTCCACGTGGCGTTGTTTTCAAAGTGGAGTGAACACATTGTTCCTGTCTGACTGAACTTGTTTTTATACATTTACAAGTCAACTCAAAATTATTGGTTCACTGAAAATATTATTCACAGTTTAGCCAATTTATAGAATAGTGTGTTGGATTAACTGAGTATTGCATGTTAATGTAATATTTCCTTAAAAAATTGTTCACTAAACTTAAAAAATCGAGTAAACCCTGTTTGCAATTTGGCTTTTTTACAGTGCATGTTCTTTTTGAACATCACACAAGTCTATATTTCCGGAGAGAAACCTTATGACGGAAGCCAACTGTTCATCCCTCAGTTCATCATCAACACGTGATCACAGAGGGCCCTCTGATTGAGGGGTTAGGGCGTAGGGATCCGATTGAGATTCAAGGCCTGTCCTGATCCTACCCCATTTCTCAGCTTGTTGCCAAATAAAGTGGCAGAGAGACCGTTTTCTTTTATCACAGAAAGTCTTCTTTAAAGTCATATTTAAATAGATTCTGACTGGCTTTCATTTCCATTGAATAATTTGACAAAGTAAATGAATCACTTGAGTAAATATGGATTACCAAGGGCTTCCGCACAGGTGCACATGTTAACATACCGTCGTCGGACTTACGGTCAAGTACGATTCAGGGCAGTTCCTTTGTCCGTTTTTCTCATTTCAAAGACGGAGAAAAAGAGAACTGAATGACCTTCAGAGAACGCTTTGAAGTCTGTTTGGCAGGTTCAAGACCGCTCAATTTGAAGATGTTTTATATGACAGAGCCATCTCATATCTCAGCGTTTAACTACTGTGTAATTTGCCTGAGAAAGCACTTTCCATAATGTTCATCAATTACACCCATATTCCCGTATATTTAATATATAGTACGGTCTATGATTACACCTTAATATGCTTATACTCATGGGAAAATGTAACAGTCCCTCCAGGCGTTTTGTTAATATTTATTTCTCTCATACCCACGTTTTGTAGAATAGGCATTTATGTCTAGAATCCAAAAAGGACAACTTTCATCAGTAAGTTCCCTACCACGGCCAAATATACAAACATGCTTGTTATATAGTGCCAAACTTACCCACTGTACACCACAATAATATTTTAATCCGCAGGACTAATTAAATAGGGTGTGCCAGTTTAAACATCACCAGACTATAACTAGAGAAACATTCAGTAAAATTGAGAGAAACAAAATTCTAACGTCTTTTAGGGGATTTTTGTGTTGGTCTAAAAAAACTATAAAATCGATCTGCAATCAAATAATTTACCTGATTTTGAGCACCTCCCTTTCCAAAATACCCCTCCCCCTTATAGTTTAGAAACTCATTCATATGATTAACATTCCTGTCACGGACTGCCACAAAGAACGGCTGTGAATTACGGAACAATAGGAATGGAAAAGAGGTAACGAAATATAGCGTGGCCTAGAAAAAGTAGATAACCTGAACATTTCGGTTTATTTGCAATCCAAGACAATCTATGGTTGCAACGAGAGACATTGTGGAATTTAAAAGGTATGATGCACATCCAATTTCTACGAGACTTGTTTATTTTAGTTATTGCATTGCTTTAAATAACTCAGATTGACCATATACCAAGTTCAATTATAATTTTAACTATAAAAATGCAGTGAATTAATATTGAACCGGTGATTATTAATTACCCTATCTACTTTAATTTCAAAGTTTTTAAACTTTAGCCAAATAAGCAGAAAGAACACGAAATGTCATGACATTGTAGTATCTGTTTCCGATGTAGTAGACCACGTTGTAAATAATACTGTCACACAGTCATCTCAGGGAAATGTTTAAATTAGTAGTGATTTATATATGCTATTTTATTAACTGGCCATGTGGACTTGAGGAATACATTTTTGAAAACAGGGTGGTGAGTAGGCTACACTGGTTGCATGACACTTTCTCAATGTCATGGTTTGTGAGTCATTACTGAATAAAACGACAAATATCGATACAACTAGAACATGAATAGGAGTTTTGAAAACTTTGATGTGAAATAGCTAAGGTGTGATTCAACTGCAGAAGTCTATTAAAACAGGCAGGTAAAAAAAATTGAATCTTGGAACCAAAAATATTAATTCTTCGTATCTCATCTGATCACGTTCACTCCCTTATTTACCTGTCAAGTAATAAATCAAGCTTTCTTGTGCATTAATCAAACAGTGGTTGCTATATAACTGATTGGCCAAATACCAGTTATAATATTGTTTGGCAATAAAAATAAACGTCGTTAAAATTGCTTTGACAAATGCTGGATTAAAAACACAATGGTGAATGTGTATTGGCCAGGCTGTGAAGATGAAGGAAAATGAAGAGCAAATGGCATTCTACATGAGTAATAAAAAAGGCACAGATTAGGACAAAGTGTACAAAATAATAGAAAGAGTGGATATCTCTGTAGACACAGTAGTATCCAAAATAAAGAAGTGAAAGTAGCATCATATCCCACAGGTACTGTCCAAGATGTCTGTCCCTCAACTCAGTTCTCTAACAAGGAGAAATGTGAGAGAAACCACAATGGCCCATAATCACTTTGAAGTAGCTATAGAGTTCAGTGGCAGAGAGTGAGATTAAGCTTTTTGGAAAAAAATAATAAATTTCTGATTGAATATGGTGGCAACGTCTTGCTGGGGAGATGCCCATAGGCAATGTATTTGTGGAAGGACCTGAACTACCTGCCTACAATGAGTCGCTAGCGAGCGATGTGGCAAGGTATGGTAGTTTGACTTTTCTACTCCCTTACCCTAGATAGCGCTGTACCAATTTGGACTGTCCCATGCATGGGCTCCTGGTATGGACTTAAATGCCGTGACCAATGTTGAACCCTGGCCACTGCATGCAAGGTCCTGCTTCGTATTGACTTTCCCCATTATGAAGCCCCCCAAAATGTGACTAACGGCCAAAGCAACATAGAAGTGGCTCAAGAACAAAAGTAAAATGTCCTACAGTTGCCCAGACAGTCCTGACCTCAAACACATTGAGAATCTGTAGCATTTCTGGTAAATTGTGGTCCATACAAGAAAGAATGGAATGCCCGCACTTTGCTATGCTTCCTATATATTGCTAAATAAAAAAATATAGGAAGCATAGCAGAGTGTGGGCATTCCATTCTTTCTTGTGTGATCCAGCTCCTTTTGCCCTTCACCTCACTGTTGGGGATGTGCATACTATTACCGATCTACCTAACCTCACTGTAGGGGATGTGCATACTACTATTACTGCTCTACGTAAATTGTGGTCCATAAGCATCATCCAACCTGACAACACTCAAGCAGACATCCCAAAACTGTGCAGAGCTGGTACATACTGTGTCACGGTGGCCAAGGTTTGTACCCTGGTCTCTAAATTCTGATGATGCCCAGGGGTTGAGGATGGGGTGGTGCAAATTTGTATAACCGGACAGGAGGTAGTTTGTCATTTCTCCCTAGCCGCTTCTCCTTGTGTAACACTGGCACCTGTGAAGGAAATTGTGGATGTGCTTCCTCGAACTTTTACTCATTTTGTTTCAAATGCTTCCGTGTTGACCGAGCAGTGTGATAAGAATCTGAAACACTTTGAGAAGCATTCATTATGTGCGGACAGATAAGGTGAAAGGGAAGTTGGAGATGACAAAGTGGGAGGAGAGAAAGAAGCATGGGAAAAAATCTGGTATTGCAGTGAAACGCTCTATAACATTTGCAGAATATGACATACCTCACACAGAAAGCAGCACAGGAAGTCATCCAGGCACTCTGTAATGTAGGGACTCGAAACAAAAAGAAATAAATTAGGCGAGAGAACGACTGGTTACCACAATGTTCAAGTTTTATTTCACTTCTCGTCTCTTACTCTTTCCACTCAAATACAATCCTCAAACACACAGCCCTTAGCGGATTGGTTCCGTATTGCAGTCCATGAACATAGACACAGCAATAACATTCCCCTCGTTCTTTAGGGAAAACGCTTAACAGTGAGATTATTCAACCCCCTTCCATCTATTATAAATTATGTCCTTAACTATAGGTTTCTTCTGTATCTTATAACATCAAATAACTAACATATGGATAAACACGTGAACACATTCACATGTTTCATTTACTTCCCTCCTACAAACTAGTGTGCTTTCATGCACTTCTCTTTTCTATACTCTGTATCATAGTCTTTTAACAATACAGGAGGCTGTCTAGCCCGTGTGCTCTTAGTCGGCTCACACAGAACATTCTCTGTTCCAGGGATAACCTGAGCCGTCTCTAATGCAATTTGAGCATTTTCTAGCACCAGGGACAAGTAGGCCGCGTTCCATTTCTTTCCATCACTCAAAACATACGTACTTGGTCCAGTTACTTATTAATTAACAGTGGAACAGTGAATTTCCTTCCAGCCTTTGGTACGTGCATAGGTTTCCTTACACGTACACAATCTCCACACTTGAAGGGTGGTGGTTTAGCTCCACCTTTCTTATCTGTGTACCGTTTCATCTTTTGCTGAACCCGCTGTTCACGCTCTCTTATGCTCATTGTCCCTTTCCCACCTTGAGTTGTCGTGGTTGACAGAGTGTTTAGTTTTGTGCGCATCTTCCTTCCCTTTTAACAGTTCAAAAGGCGATACGCCTGTGGTAGCATGCGGTGTAGCTCTGTAGTTCAGGAGGAAATCAGTGTTCGCTTGTCTCCTTGGAAGTTGTTGCATATCAGCTACTTGGATGCAGTTCTTTAAAACACAATTCCATCTCTCCACTGCACTGTTCGCTTGGGGCCAGTAAACACTGCAACGAATGTGTTTTATTCCTCTTTCTGCCAGGAAATCAGTGAATGCATTAGAAGTAAAGGGCCATTATCACTGACTATGGTGAGTGGGTTAACTTCTCTCGCAAACACAGATGCCAGAAACTTTAATGGTGTTGGTCGACATTTTCTTTAGAGGACCCCTGGACAGGAGAACATTGCCCCCCCCTTTCCATCCTGTATCTCTCTCTCGTACACATGTTCAGTCTTTGACAGCTCTGATTCAGTAGTCAATGGCCTTTGACTTTCGTTTTTCTGTTCAAAACCTGCTCAGACATGCACCTGCATGCGATTCAGGTTATTTACGGGAGTATTTTACGGCACAGAATTCCTTCACGCTTAATTAGAGTTGGTTACATCTGCAAGAGACTTGCACTTTAAATGCCAGCGTTGTGGGTTTGGTTCCTACGATGGACCAGTATGTAAATATAGGTCAGTCTGGCAGAGTGTCTGGGAAGTAAAAGGAACATTTATTTTGGCCACAAAATAATAAGCTTACATAACATACAGGTAATGTTTTTTTTCTATGCAGTTTTAACTAGTGGACAACATTTTTTATTTAAACAAAATACATTGCTTTACACAACTCAGTCCTCAGCACTAAACATACTTACTGTATCTGATCAAAATAAGCAAGACAATATTTTTAGAAATACACATACATGTATTTGCATTACATTGCAACTCATTTTCATAGCTTAACAATCAAACTTAATAGATTAATTAAAACTGTCAATCCACTTTCCAGGTGTTAAACAATAGATTGTCTAATTACTTGCATTTTTGAATGTTGTAAAACCTTTCAGAGAATTTACTTCCTCAAGTAGTGTTCATTTCTCAACTAGAAATGTATTATCAATAGATATTTTTTGTGTACCACTGCCTTCAGGCACATTTTGTGGCTCTGGCCCATCCTGTCAAGCCTGTTTAGCACACAGTGGGTTATTTTTCTCCACCACTCTACCACCACTTCAAAATTTTGTATTAACTGTGGTAGGACTCATATTTAAGAATTTCAGTCATTGAGTAAGAGCAGGATTCCAGGCTTTTATTTTAATAGTCTGTTCATCTCCCCACTACAACCCTCTTCTCACCAGAGTCACCTCCTACAGTATGTCTCCTGGCACCCCCCCCGTGCATGGATGTGCCTGTCACTGCCAGTTCTCCAATGTTGTGTTGGAACCAAGGTTCTTATAGTGCCACTTTACTCTCAGGCCTCTGGTTCTTAGCTCAGCCCCACAGGGTCAGCCATTGTCAGCCCTGTCAACACACAGTCAGACGGGCCCCCGGAATAGAAGCACTATTCAGGACGATACTGAACAGGGATGGCCTTAATACTCTGACTGATTTCTGACATTTTCTCTATCTTATCCTGTGGGTTTATGACGAGTCAGCCTTCTGCACAGGATATACCTTCACCCCAGAAACAAATCCCAGATAACGCGTTCTCCAGGAGGGCTGCATCTACCACGGCACAGACCCCCTGCCCCAGGCGGAAGGAACGGATATCTACAGAGGAACCACAGGCCCCTGGACACTGTCTCCTTGCTGTTTACTGTGGATAAGGACGGGTGGTGAAAATGTCACAGGACAGTTGTGTGCGAATATGCTGCCGGGGTGTTTATAGCTGCTACTGGAGACATCCCAGTCGGAGCAATCTGAAAGTGAGTATCACCTACTCTTGACCTTAGTATTGTGTAGCAAACTCCTTATTCAATATCTTCACTATGAGACGCGTGTCAATGTTATTGATATGTGCCACGTTTAAAGTAGGTGTCAATTAACAGTGAAGTGCTTATGTACAAGACCTTTATTTAATTTTTTAAATTAAATTATATATAACAAAATATATTTAACCTATATTATGTATATATTATTTATAAACAAAAAACAAACGAGTAACAGTTAACATGGCAATTTAGGGAGAACCATCAGACAGTCAGTGTGGGGGGGGTATGCGTTGTTTAGACTTATTTACAGTACGTACAGTTAGCTGTAAAACCAGATAGGGAATTAACAGCCACTCATAATGTATGTCAAATGCTGTACGCAGTGATGAGTCCGGTCAAGATGCTCTTGATTGTTCAGCTGTGGAATGGTTTCAGGACCTCAAGGCCCATGCTTGTGTCTTTATTAACGATTGCGCGTCGGTGGACCATGTCAGTTTATTAGTGATGGACATGAGAATCTTGTCTGAAGCCCATTGAATATGAATGGTGATATCCTACACCCTCCCCTTCCTATAATCCACAATCAACTCCTTCATGTACCACCTTTTTAATGGGGAGGTTGTCTAGGCTCCGCCCCTCATCGCAATGGAACAGCAGTGTTCTTGTCTCGGCTCAACCACAACTACAATTAGTTTAGAGTAAATGTTGGAAGGTAGAACAGATTTCAGTGAAACGTTTCACTGAAGATCATCATTAATATAATCACCCATCAATAATCAACGTGGGGATTTATCTTCGAGCCTCATTCTGTCTCTTCTTTAAAGAGATTAGAAAGGAAACCATTTCCATTGAACTGCAAGGGATATGTCTCCATGCATGCATAATAAGGAGTCGCCGTTGCTCAGCTAATGAACATGTTTGATGTTTTTTGAGAGGAATTCATTCAGAATGGTTGTGTTACTAACGGCACAATGATTTAGAGGAGGCGTAATATTGTGCAAGTTGAGCGTGTGAAAGTTTTCCATAGTTAACGGCTGAACTGAAGGGACATGCTGCTACATGCTGGGTTAAAACAGATTTTCCTCAGGATTTCAACTGTAAAAAATCATTAAAGTTTTTTAATTGATTTTCTTTCAGTGTTAGTGGTGGTGAGGGCGGGGGGGTTGTTGGAAGGCTTGGTGCTTGAACCCGGGTCCCTGGCGCTGTGTGATGCTGGTATTTGTCAGCTGTATTCACTGCCCCTGTCAGTTGTGATGTTTGTGGGCGAAACCAAACATGAAGAGGCATTGGAGTCTCTCCGGCTGCCCTGAGGGAGTCAACTGTCAGAAGATTTACGTTGATAATGTTCCAACACGCGCGCACACACACACACACGTGCACTTTCATGCTGTACACCACTCTGTCAAAACATGAAACCTGTCTCATTTTTTTCATAACCTGAATGAAACAAGGTGATTTAACAATAACATTTTTGACCTCTTAATTGGAGTGCAAATCAAAGAGAAAATGTTCTGACATTGATCAGTGAAACAAACACCTTATAGAGTCAAACTATATACAGTTAGATACATAAATACTTGGACATTGACCAATTCATTATTATGTCAGCTGTCTACCACAGCATATTGGAGTCAATAATGAATATTCACTCCAATATGGGTGCAAATTGGGTGTAATAAGTTCCTGTTTGTTCTTGGGGATTTGCCTGCAGTTTTGCCTTCAGCTTGTGAAATGCTTTCTCATTTGGATTTAGGTCACGTGATTGAATTGCCTTTGCATATAATTTCACTTCTTTGCCTTAAAGCAGGGGTCTCAAACGGTTCCACAGAGGGCCTAGTGTATGCTGGTTTTGGTCTTTCCTTTCAATTAGAGCCCAATTAAGACCTAGACTGCCAGGTGAGGTAAGATCTTAAACAACTAATGACCTAATCAATCAGTCAGGTACAAGTTAAAAGTAAAAACCTGCATTCACCAGGCCCTATGTGGGACCGGTTTGAGACCCCTGCCTTAAAGTCTTGGATTGCTATCGCAGTATGCTTCAGGTTATTGTCTGTCTGCACCATGAGTTTTGCAGCATTGGCTGGATTGGAGCAGATAATATACTTTATCTTTAAACACTTCACAATTCATCCTGCTGCTTTTGTCAGGAGTCAAATCATTAATAAATACAATTTATAAAACACAAGCCCATGCCGTAACACTACCTCCACCAAGCTTTAAAGATGAGGTGGTATGCTTTGTAACATGATCAGGTCCCCCCCGTACTCTTCTCTTGCCATAATTAAGAGATTGTTCCAAATAGTTGATTTGGCAACAGCAAAAACAATTGTATCTCTAATAGTTTAGTTTAGATTTTTTTAGCGTAATGATAACTTGCTTTACTGCTGGCAGTGACATTATATTGACGGTAAATAGCAACAGATTCCACACTTGAAATTAAATCTAGACTTTTTTCTTTTGCTTACTTACAAATGAACTAATGAGGGAAAGACACACCTGGCTATGGAACATCTGAGCAGCCAGTTGTCCAAATACTTCTGGACACTTAAAGGGGTGTACACACATCACAACTGCTGCATTTCTTACATATTTCACCCAATTTGGATGTAAATACCTTCAAATTATAACTGAAAGTCTGCACTTTCAGAACAAATTTCATTATTAAATTTCAACTACAGTATGCTGTGGTAGACAGCTGAAATATGAATAAGTTAGTCGAGCAGGGTCTGTGTGTCATAGTGGATTACATCGCTGTCTTGCAGGATAAACTATGTCATGGTACTCAGTGGTTAGAGCCTGACTATGGCTTCTACAATTTTGCCCAAAACCTCAGCATGATGCAGCGCATATTGGCACAACACTCTCCGGGATTTGGGATCAGATTATCTACCTTACCATGTCGCTCTCCAGGGAATCCTTGTGTGCCGATCAGGCGCCCATAAATTGAATTGCCAGTGTATGGTATGGGAGTGTCAATCATCCCACGCAGAACTTGACTAATGGCTTCTGTTTGGATGAACATTGTGTACCATCCCACATCTGTCGTGGTGGGTTGCGGAGCTGTCGATGGAAGAAGAAGAAAATGGGGGAAATAATTCAGATAAAGATAATTAAAATATTTATGTATTGAGGAATGTTCTCAGATCCCTTGCCCTGTGTTCTCCAACCTCATTAGGCCTTATAAGAGAAGAGCTGTTTTTTGTGCAACCTTTTGCTAATATTAAATGATACTGTGGGAATAATTGTGGCACACATTTGAGAAAAATATTTGATTGATACAACAATTTTTCTTTTGTTACTTTTACTCAAAGTAAAAAATTTAGTATTGTGAGTATTTTGAATGAAAGATCAAGAGGTTGTAAAAGTCTTTTTTATTTTTCTCATATTCACCAAGGTTGCCAATATTAGTGCAGGCCACATTAAATGGTATATCCTCAATTGATTTATTATTTGTTTACACTAAAACTGTGTATATATACTTCTCATATAGTGTAGATCACTGTACTTAACCTAGTTGCTCATTCACTTTATATCACTGGCACTATTACTGTACATACAGTATGCTGTTTTTATACTCTACATACTATATAATCACTCATAATATTCCCATTTACAACTCTATATATAGTTAGTCATCATATATTTTCTACCTAGTATAATCTGCTAGATGCTCTTTTGCTTTATATTACTATAAATATACTGCTCATATACTCTAGATACTATAAATATAGTGCTCATGTTTCTGACCAAACTGTCAGCGGACAACGAAGAACATTTTTGGTAAAAAAAAGGCTATATAAAGGAGACTAAACAACAACCTTTTTTATACAAAAACATTTAAATGCTTCATTTCAAATGTTTAGAATCCATCACTTCTGTAACAGCACAGGGCTCTGGCAGTGCTCCTCCTGTTCCTCCTTGCACAAATGAGTAGATACCGGTCCTGCAGCTGGGGTTGATGCCCTTCTATGGCCCTGTCCAGTTCTCCTCGTGTAACGGTCCGTTTCCTGGTATCTCCCTAATGTTCTTGAGACTGTATTGTCAGATACAGCGAACCTTCTTGTGACAGCGTGTATGGATGTGCTATCCTGGAGCTGGACTGCCTGTGCAACCTGAATGGGCTGCAGGTACCACCTCATGCTACCAGTAGTGACAGGACACTAGCAAAACGAAGAGGACTGCATCAGTGTCCTGGTAGTAACGAGGACTGCATCGGTGTCCTGGTAGTAACGAGGGCAGGTTCGGGGTCCTGGTAGTAACGAGGGCAGGTTCGGGGTCCTGGTAGTAACGAGGGCAGGTTTGGGGTCCTGGTAGTAACGAGGGCAGGTTCGGGGTCCTGGTAGTAACGAGGGCAGGTTCGGGGTCCTGGTAGTAACGAGGGCAGGTTCGGGGTCCTGGTACTAACGAGGGCTAGTTTGGGGTCCTGGTACTAACGAAGGCAGGTTTGGGGTCCTGGTACTAATAACTGATTCTTGCTGCTACAGTGGTCTTGCTGGAGGATATCGGTCATCACCGTGCTGTCTCTGCTCACTCTCACCTGGTTGTATGTCAGCCTGATAGCCTTTAATGACCGAGAAGATATCAACTGGTAAGATTTACGTCTTCACATTTATGTTCTGTGAAACATGCAATATACCATATACCACTGAAGACAACCCCAACAGCACACACACAGACCTACCGACAGCACACACACAGACCTACCGACAGCACACACACAGACCTACCGACAGCACACACACAGACCTACCGACAGCACACACACAGACCTACCGACAGCACACACACAGACCTACCGACAGCACACACACAGACCTACCGACAGCACACACACAGACAGACCGACAGCACACACACAGACAGACCGACAGCACACACACAGACAGACCGACAGCACACACACATTGACAGTTGTTGACAAAGACCTGTGATCTACCCTCCATTGTTCCCTCCAGGAAGGCCTTTTTCATACTGAACCAGAGGATGAACTGGTTCCTGGTTCTGTTGGTAATCTCTGCTCTACTGGCCATCTACTCTCTACTGTTACTGGTGAGGACGAGAACACACACTATGTAGTTAACATTGGTCACATTCGCTTCGTTATAATGACTGTTTAATTGCAGGTTTTCACGCTGTTTCAACTAGCATTGAAAGAACCGTTGGACTTACATTGCGTGCACAAGGTACTTAGCACATAGTTTGTGTCCCAGATCAGTTGTTTGTAAATGTTAAGAAGTGTGAAGCCATATTTCTGAGTTATATAACATTAATGACCAGGTTATGGATGATTGACTAATATTATCTAACTTTAAATATGTCTGTATTGATGTGGAATTAATGAGTGTGTGTCTTGTCAATCTTTCTGCACAGTTCTTCCTGTTTGTGGCCGTAGTTTTCATTGCCATGGGTACCGCTCTAATGACCAAATGTTGGGCGAAAGAGTGGGCCACTGTCCATTTGTCATTTCAGGTAAACAGCAGAGAACATGATGATATGAACATTCCCATACTAAAAGACAGACTCCTGTTTGCTTTTCACGTTCAACTATACTGAAGGACTACGTGAACAATTATACTTAAAATGCAATTTGTAAAACTGCATTCGTTAACAAATAAAACTATTTTATTTCTACCTCTGTCTGGACACTAAATGTAAAATGTTCTGTGAACGTTGACAGCGGCATAGGAAACTTCCTACTCTGTTTGATATTTTGTAAAATCTCCCTCAGGCCACGGCTCCATTTCTGCAGTTAGGGGGCGTTGGAGCCCTGACCCTGGTCAGCTGGCTGGTGTTTCATGGCTTCCATAAGGCCCGCAGAGCAGGTTAGTCTTGGAAACTCTGCCAATGTAAATACATATCACTTTGTGAGATGCACAGAGCACGCTCATGGGGGGAGTACACATTTAGCGCAGTTGAAACAAAACCTGCGCTGTGAAAACAAAGGCTAATTCATCTCTTGTTGTGTAAAATCATGGACTTGCTTCATAAATATTGCCCTGGTAATATTTAACTGTTGAGGGGATACAATTGAGCCTTTTTGAATGTTGAGCGGTTCAATTCCACTCAGATATACAGCAGCTACGTCTATGATCTTTTCATTATTGACAGAAAATAATCCAACTCTGTAAAGACTGTGGAGATTATGCCCATCAGATCACTAATTTATTTCAGTTGAGGTAACGCTGTGTCTTCTTTACTTAACTTTGACTATGCCTGATTCTTGATGTGTTTTTGCATGCAGTTTCCAAGGTCCTGATCATGTTAGTATTCCTTGGCGTTTCCGTGGTAATCTTCCTCAGCCCTCTATTCATCCAATCCCCTTGTCTGATGGAGGAAGGGGACGTGTTGCCCCCTAAACCTGGTCTCATTGGTCATCGCGGAGCACCCATGGTGAGAATGTGGCTCATCCCAGTTTATCATATTATACACTGGTTTCATGATCTCACTGTTAAAGCTTTAGTCAGGTGCAAAAGTACCCAAACTTTCTTGGCTACCATTAGAGTCCTATGATCACAACCTATTTACTAAGTTGTAAAACCCTTACTTTGACTTTAAGGTGGCTACCGGTCACCTACTGAAATTTTGTATCTTCCCTAAAACACACGGTTTTAAAAACAAACTTTCTAAAATGAAGTTCAGTTTTGAAGCAGAGTGTTTGGGGACTTTTAGTTATCTGTAGTAATTCCTAAGACAAATGGATATATTCTCATGTAACCTAAAGCCTTTTAGGATTGTTTGTTTACAATGCACTGATGACATCCCTATATACACAGCTTTCTGTGAACCAGGGGGCTATGTGTTGACTTACAGTTGTCATATGCAGGCACCGTATCGCAGGTATTTGCTGCCCCGATTACATTGCTACACACCTCAGCCACTACCTTTTTTCAGCTGGCTCCAGAGAACACCCTGATGTCATTCCAGAGGAGTGTGAACTGCAATGTGATTGCATTTGAGACCGACGTGCAAGTCAGGTACCCCGGGGAATTTTGCCGTGTCCTGTACACTTCACAGTCTTGAAGGATCAAAGTGAACTGCTGTTTTCAAATTGTTTTCAATTTAATAATAATAATAAATGGGATTTATACAGCGATTTTCAAACAACCCCAATATTCTGTTTATTTACTTTTCTTTTCACCCAGTAAGGACGGTGTTCCTTTTCTAATGCATGACAGTGGCTCAAAATTCCTTTGGAGGACAACAGATGTTCGCGAGAAGATCAGCGAGAAAGAGTTGAACGATAGCAAAAACTTCACCTGGGAGGAGCTACAGAGGTTGAACGCTGATAAATGGTTACTGGAGGTAACAGGGAAGCCTCCTACAATGTTAATAAACATTTCATGTAATGCAGGCATCCACACTCTAAATTGTAATTGCTGTGAAAAAGAGCAAAACATTGTCATAGATTTCCATTGTTTTTTGTAATGCTTCCTGACTGTTTACCTTTCATTTAATTTCCAGACAGTTTTTAATTCAGAATTAGTCATTTTTTTATGTACAATTATATTATACCCACGCCAAAAAATTTTTATCAACCTCTTATATATAATTATAAATTCTCAACTTTCCTGACGTCTCCACTAAAACAACACACACACAAATATATCTCCCATCTCTGTTCCAGACTGAACCCTTCCTCTCAATATCCCAGCATGCAGAGGCTAAGAACCACAGTGTTCCATCCCTTGCACAGCTTCTTGACCTGGCTAAATCCTGGAACATCTCGGTTATATTTGACATGAAAAATGACCTGGAAAATGACACTTTGGATGACACCATTAACACTCTGGACACTATCCTCAAATCTGAAATTCCCCGAAACCAGGTGAGCTGTAAGGCTATCAGAATCATATTTTCCCCGAAACCAGGTGAGCTGTAAGGCTATCAGAATCATATTTTCCCCGAAACCAGGTGAGCTGTAAGGCTATCAGAATCATATTTTCCCCGAAACCAGGTGAGCTGTAAGGCTATCAGAATCATATTTTCACCAGTACAGTTTCCTTTACTAGATATATTTTATTCCTGTTACAATTGTATGAACATGTGTTTTAATATTTTTCCCCTCTAGATCCTCTGGCTTCCCCCTAACCACAGAGCGTATGTGAAGAAAGCTGCCCCGGGGTTCACACATGTTTATGACAATGTGTCTAAAATGGACGGTGATGGAGGTGACCATCTGAATATCAACTATAATATGTTAAATACCACGATGATTAGGTGAGTATCTCAGAAGTGCACAGAATTTCCACAGAGCTGTGGTAGTAAATCTTCACTCCACAACCACATTTTAGTTATGCTGATTACCTCTGTAGGGAACCTGGTTGTGTATGATCCTGGAGGTGGCATGCTGAAACAAAGAGCTGGTGTACATCTAATGCCCCAGGGGGAAATTAGATTTAGAAGGTAGCTTTTTAATGGTAGAAAGCACAACAGTGAATATTTTTCTCAGGGTAACACTAGTTATGTTGGTTTAGAGAAACAAAACAACTCCACAAAGGATGGGAAAGTGTTGCACAACATGCGGGAGTTGTGTCTGAAGGAAACATCATGTGTGTTAAAGTTTAGTAGCATCTTTATCACTCTCACTCACACTCTTTGAGAAGTGTGACGATTGAGAAATTGCTTGGTTCAAGTTGAAGGACTGTAACAAATAACATGTTGTTTATCTAAAACCTGCTTGTCCCCACTAATCTTTGAATTAGCAGCTGAATGTGTCATTCTGTGTGTCAGGCATCTTCGTGGTCGGAATGTGTCTGTGAACCTGTGGACGGTGAATGAACCATGGCTGTTTTCTCTGCTTTGGTGTTCGGGGGCCAGCTCAGTGACTACCAGTGCCTGCCACCTCCTGCAGAATATGACCCATCCTGTCTGGACAATGGTAAATGACACTTCCCGCCTTCCTCACTATCGACACACTCCCATCTTTACGCTCATCTGTACCAATCCACCTTTGCGTTATCATCCTCACAAAGTCAACAATTTTCGAATTTAGCTGGAATGCTATATAAATGCATTTTTTAAAACTTTTATGCCATCTATTGGTCGTGTTTGTGTAACTACAAGTTTTTTATGTCCTTGTGTGTTTCAGAGTATGAAAGTTTACAGAATTATATGGATATCAGTGGACGTGGCATCGTTTCTCATCATGTCTGTACTGTTCATCCTGAAGTGGTGAGTAGAGCAATGCCATTGTTTGGAAAATACAAAACAGTTTGTAAGTTTAGGAATTGATTTCTTCACTTTCTCTTATCTGCAAAAGGTGCCGTCTCAGACATACTACAGGTAGGTTTTTCTAGTAGTCTGTGATTGATCAAATGTGATCAATACGAAAACATGTTTAAAAGCATTTTTTAATGACTTTTATAATAATAATAATAATAATAATAATAATAATAATAATAATAATAATAATAAATACACGTGCTTTCTACAGTGCTTTTCCTTAGAATTTAGCCACTCATGCACTTTGTTCCCTTTATTTTATATGCTCAAGTTCTACCCTACCAAGTTATATTTTATTTAAAATTCACAGTATTGATTCTCAAATGTTATGGGGTATTGGTGTACATAATGGTTTTACAATTTGGCAACACTTGTATTCCCCCTTATTTCAGGGCAATGACGGTATTTGCTGGTTTTCTGTATTGATGGCTCATATAGGTTTATCCGTAATCTAGTAGGGAAATTAAAAGGAAACATTCTGCTGCATTTCTACTCCTGGTCTTAGTGTGTTCCTGTTCCTCTCTTACAGGGAAAGAGAAGCCAATAGAGGAAGTTTCCTTCTGGAGTCAGACAGAACTGTACCCCTTCTTAGATTCTAAATAGTCCAATCCAGAAGTCACACCCCCTGTTATCAGGATGCACTTTTGCAAATGTGTATATGGCAATATTGTTACGCATGTTCACACACAGAGTACATGGTACAGAGTTTAGAGCCAGCCATGTGAACCTTGGTGAAGATGAGTAAATATTGTGGATATAACAACATGTGGGAAATAATGTGTTGGAAATACAATTGTTTAGGAAATGGTATTTAATTTAGCACAAATAATGGCATTGAGATTGTTATTGGGATATCAATTGTGATATTTTTATTTTAAAAAAGGAAAATCATAATGTGACAGTTATTATAGTAAAATATATAATCCACACACACACACACACACACACACACACACACACACACACACACACACACACACACACACACACACACACACACACACACTGTTTATGTTTTTGGACTGGGGTGTTGTGGAATAATGAGCAGTATGAATGTTAACTCCAAAATATGTTAAGTAAAATTTAATCCACAAGTTTTTATAAAGTCACAAGCATAAATGTCTTCAGTAGGTGCTTAGAATATGGGACCAAAGATATAATTTAGTTTGTAACAATATTTATGGTAACTGACATTTTTCATCTGTCCTTTTGAGATAAAGTATAATACATTTTTTGAACTAATATAAATAATTGCATTCGTAAATCTGTTTTTCTCTTTGCATACCATCATTCTTTCTATTCCTGAATTTTTTTTTAAAGCAGGCTTTTATGCTTATATTCATCCAGGGTGCCAGTCATTATGAGAGTGACTATATTTAACATTTATACTGAGAATGTTATTTTCATTTTGTTTCATCATGTTCAGATGCTTTTTCTTACTATTTGTAAGTAAAGTTATATTTGTGGAAAAGGTATTTGTTTAAAACTGTATTTGTGAAAAGATGTATGTAAAAGAGTGCATCCAAGTTTAGTATTTTTTCAAAGGAAACTATTGTATTGCTGTTTATTTTACTTATGTTAGCATTATTTCTTCTTGTGATTGCAATATGAGTGAGATATTAAAAACATAATTATTTTTTAATTGACGAATGAGTTCCTTTCAATCTCAAAATTTGACAAATAACATTGACATATTTTACAAACGAGTGTGCATTTGTGTCTCTGATATAAAAACTGTTTCAATATCACAGATAGGTTGTGAATTTCACAAAACACGTCAATGCTTCTACAACCAACGTTAGACTTCAATAGGCGTTATTTGATATGTAGGAACCCCCATATACAGTAAAGCCTTCTTAATTGCACAATGCAAATATTACTTATTCTGTGGAATGCTTGCAGGTGGTACATTAGGAATTATGAGTCTCTTCTACAACCAGTAGATGGCAGTCGTAAACTAACCATTTACACTTTGTTCTGTAAATCTGTATTATTGATGATGATGATGATGGTGAAGATGAATATAGTGATGAAAGTTTGTTATGGCTGATGTTGAAAATTATGTTTGTAGTATGAATGTATTTTTAAATTAAAATGACTGTTTTGATTAGGATGTCATCTGAAACACCGTTCAGACAATCGGTAACCTAGTGTGTGCCGTTTGAAGCTGATAACACAAACAATTTCTCTCCCGGGTATATGCCACCTAAAATCGAAAACGACTGTAAACATTGTACAAACCATTTTGACTTTTTTGAACTTTTTACAAAATATTCATCCTATTTTAATCGCTCTTCAATCTGAATGTATATTGAAATTTCAGTATTTTGAAGTGGTATTTTTTTGTGAGCACGCTGCATTTCCCGCCGGCCACCACAAGGGGTCAATATCCCGATTTTGTAGACCAACTGTAGCATTCGCGATTCTCTCCACTTGAGACTTGTGTTTCTATGCAGTTAGTTTATTGTAGGCCGTAAACCTAGACCACATCTGCATTACAATGGGTACAGTAGGCTATCCCACTTTGTCGCGAGGGGTGACGCAAGGAAACTTTCACTCTTTTCAACACAACGCCAGGGATATCCACGTGGAGCCCGTGCCAAGTGCCAATGTACCCTTGGACTGTTGTTGCCCCTTACCGCTACAGTAACAGTTCAGTGTTTTGGGAATTTGGGAGTGTCGTTTTTTGGGCAGGATAACGGTACACTACTTCGTCAAAACTCGAAACTCTTCCGTCGGGTTTGGTTTGTTATTTCCTTGCCTCGGAATAGTTGTGCTGTTATTCTTCTACACCATGGTTCACAAGAATGGTAAGTGTCTATCTTTGTTTTGTATGCATTTAGTGTTTAAAATGTAATTTGAAACAGGCATTCCACGAAGGTAAAGAAAAGTAGCCAAGTTAAAGCACGTTCCCATCAGTAGTTTTACAAGTTGTTGCCAAAAGCAGTAAACAATTAAATTGTGTTTTTTGGAAAGAACGAAGCTCTGAAAAGAGAAAATCTAATTGTTTCCAGAAAGTCATACTGGCATGATATGGAAGGTAAATCATTTGGTTCATAAACTTTAGATGGCATTAAAATGAGTGAGGCGCGTTTTAGTCCGCTGCAAGTTAATTAGTGTACACACCTGGCTTCGGCAAAACAGCTGTGCGCGCTCATGCCCCGTGTACGTTATTTTCCGCCGGCTGTAGCACTGTGGTTGTAATCCGCGTCCTCTCTGGCCGGGCAGGCCCTTGAGAATTAATCAAAACTACGCATCAACTCTTCCCTTACTTTTGATGTTCGCTGAGCCTGGACATTTTACTGTAGCATATGACTTGTTAAAACCCCAATAAAGCCCCCGTTTTTGGCCATCTACTCTTAGGCATGGCTGTCCGTAAAATAATATCACCATAAATGAAGCACTGTAAAAGTAATGTGTAGGTAATGCAAATCCAATCAGTTAACTAATTATCAAAACTACTGTGCACTGGATCATCCCTGTTGTCAGACGCAGAGAGGGCCGTGGGTTTGCTGAAACAGTACCAGGACAGTCTGACAAGTCCAGAGGAACAGGCTTTAAAGACCAACGTGGGCATAGTCTCCACCATCTTCAGCAGCAGTCTGTTTCAAGCCCTACTAGGTAAGACACAAATACCCCCTCTGAAACGTTCATAATTATTAATATTGTTAAATCATTTCAGTCTCAAAAGCACTTTCCTTTCCAGATCATTATAGTTCAAATTAACTACACTATGGTAGTTTGTTTTTGTATTTTCTTTTTACATTTTATGATTTTTTTTCATCTCCGCTTATTCGCTTTCTATTTTTAAAGGTTTGACAGAATTAGACGCACAAGTTGTTTTCATGTAGGGTTGCTATTTCCTCTGACCACAGCCTCAGGATGTCAACCACAGGGTCAGGGTATATTAATTTGTGTCGTAACTTAACTGAGCCTGAACGTTTCTCATTTAAAACACATAAAAGAGGCCTTTCAGTTCAACCAACAAAAGGGTAGCTGTATAGCCTCATCTCACTAATGTACTTGGATAGTAATGAAATCTTATTAACATGCCCTAGAAACAATCTTCTCTATCAATGGAGTGATATCAACAGACATCTCACAGCCTGTCAGAGAGAGATAGCCTACTAGTTTCACCAGTTGCTCAAATATATTTACCTTAAAAATAGTTGTACATTTCTGAATTTGAACATATATCAGTCTGTAAATCGGCCTGTCATTTTATCAGGATTATCTCACAGAATGTGTCCTTAGATATGGTTCCCTTACAACAGCTGAAATCCTGACTTGTACTCAGTAAGGTGCTAGCAGTATAGAGTACAGTCGTATGCAAAAGTTTAGTTTACAATTTCCATGTTTTTCATTTATAAATAACTGGGTGTTTGAATCAGAAATTTCAGTTTGATCTATCAAATAACTGTAGGACACAGTTATATTTCAGTAGTGAAATGTTCATTGGATTAACAGAAAATGTGCACTATGCATCAAAATGAAATTAGACAGGTGCATAAATTTGGGCACCCTCGTCATTTTGTTGATTTGAATACCTGTAACTACCTAGCACTGATTTATTGGAACACACAATTGGTTTGGTAAGCTCATTAAGCCTTGAACTTCATAAATGTGTGAATCCAATCTTGTGAAAAGGTATTTAAGATGGCCAATTGCAAGATGTTCTCTTTGACTCTCCAGTGGCAATATGGGGGGCATCAAAACAACTCTCAAATTACCCGAAAACAAAGTTTGTTCAACATTATGGTTTAGGGAAAGGCTACAAAAAGCTATCGCAGAGATTTAAAACCACTGTGAGGAACATACTGAGGAAATGGAAGACCACAGGCACAGTTCTTGTTAAGGCCAGAAGTGGCAGGCCAAGTAAAATATCGGAGAGGCAAAGGTGAAGGATGGTAAGAACAATAAAACAGCCCACAGACCACCTTCAAAGACCTACAACATCATCTTGCTGCAGATGGTGTCACGGTGCATCGTCCAACAGTTTTGCACAAGGTGAAGCTGTACGGGAGAGTGATGCGGAAGAAGCCTTTTCTGCACACGCCATAGAATTGCTTGAGGTATGCAAACGCACATTTGGACAAGCCAGCTTCATTTTGGAAAAAGGTGCTCTGCACTGATGAAATAAACATACCTGCAAACTAGTCGCTTTTCGGCGAAAATCGCCGTTTTGAATGGGAAAATGTCATCCGCATGAATCGTGTAGATCCGAAGAGTTTTTATTGGGGGGGGGGGTACAATTTCCCCTAAACACAAGTTTTAAAAACCTGCTGCGGTTTTCACATCTTTGTTGATATATCACGCGAGTCAATTGGCCAATCACAGTCAAGATAACGGCAGCGTCTTTGAAAAGCCCCTGGCTGCAGCTTCAACTTTTCACGCTACCACTACCGGGCAGAGGCCGTTTAT
>JACXGM010001577.1:0-39132 GCA_016801145.1 Umbra pygmaea
ACACAATGTTACAACCTCTACTGAAACAAACACCACACAATGTTACAACCTCTGCTGAATCAAACACCACACAATGTTACAACCTCTACTGAAACAAACACCACACAGTGTTACAACTTCTGCTGAAACAAACACCACACAATGTTACAACCTCTGCTGAAACAAACACCACACAATGTTACAACCTCTGCTGAAACAAACACCACACAATGTTACAACCTCGACTGAAGCAAACACCACACATGTTACAACCTCTGAGGAAGCAAACACCACACAATGTTACAACCTCTGCTGAAACTAAACCACATACAGTTTTACCACATACATTCTCTCAAATGCAGACTCTTATACACCCTCATGCCCACAAACACACAGCATGGGGGCGGTAGGTGGGAGAGCACTGGGCCGAAATAGTCATAGTAACCGAATAGTCATGACCCCATTCTCTGAAGTGTGTCTCGGGGGAGCTTGTAAATGCAAAATACGCATTTCACACCTACACACAGTTACATGTTAGGCACTTGAACATGCAAATATACACTATATGCACCCCCTATTTGAACTTTGACCAAATGTTTTCAGAAATTAATTTAAATGAGCATAACACTGTCTGAATTGAATTCTCATGTCTGCGATTAAGCAACAGTTTGCTCCACTGCATTCTAGCGTAAAGATGCTAATCACAAGGCTACTGTAGTTGCCATCTCACATAATACAGAATGGTGTGAAAACAAAAGTATCTCTAATACATGTGGAAAAAACTAAAATGCTCATTATTATGTTCAAACAGCACAACTGCATCACAGTGGTCAGGGTTCATCGTTTGGTTGCGGCATTCCAGCTATGCCAGGGGCTCGTCTAGGGGCTATGCAAATTGGTACTGGTAGATGGGTAAATAGTCTGAAACAATTACCGCAGCACATTGTTCTCGAGTGACTCCTTGCGTGCAGGTTGGGGGCCTGTGAATTCAATCACAGTTGTATATAATTGGCAGATGTGACTCCTCCGACATATTCTTACGAATAGGACGGCTTGGCGACACGTCCTTGTAGGAATTGAGATTGATCATTGAACACTCTGCACCTGCGAGAGGATGCTGACTTGACATGACAAATTGGGAGGGGATAACAAAAACACAAACATTTGTTAATACTGATACATTCCACATGTCTTAATAAGGTCTCATTCGTTGAAATGGCTATGGTTCACTGCCATTCGTGTCTTTCGACCATTGGCTGGCAAGGGGAGGATGCAGGCCAGCTCTGTGGGTCAACAGAGTACTAAACAGAGACCGGGCTGTGAGTGGGAGAGAGGTAAAAATGACAGGCCTATGTTATTATAGGTAGGGGTGAACACGACAGGCTTGTGTTACATGGGCAGAATGAGCCTGCATGTCCTCTCTGCCAACAGTCCATCTTCACCACATTAGCAAGGTGAGATAAAGAGCTGCCTTCAGCCATGGTGGATTACAATATGTCAAGTAGGGCCCCGATTCTGGCATCACTGGCCTATCCTGAGCCCAAGTGGCAGTGTTGTCGCCAGCCCCGTAGGCGGAATGAGGGTCGCAGTTGCAGCCGCATGCAAGGTGAGTTGTCCTCAGCGCCCTTCGCCACTGCTACTACAAGCACAACGTGGCTTCACTTGCACATTTGACTGAGTGGCTTCCCCTACCCACAATGCATCTATTACAGGTTGTGTGCGTGCCAATGCATCAGAGACTGCTCCTGCTTGTCCGTCTGCGTTGGAGCTGAGCGTTATTTAAGACGGGGGTCACAGACACTGGGGTCCCGAGTGGGAGGAGTGGGAGTCATGCCCTCCCGTCCCGTTTGTCCTAGTAATTGTGGCCCAAATGGCACCCTATTTTCTGCATAGTGCGTCCATTGTGACGAGTCCTATTGGCTATGGTGGAAAGTAGTGACCTAAAAACCGGCAGTATTTTGTTTGGGAAACGGATGTTGTTTATTCACATGCGGCAGTTCATTATGCAGCAAAACCACGTGGCGTACGCCGGTCCGCACAGCAGTCTACCGTGAGAGTCAACATCAAACATTGTTGTCCCCATCCAAGTAGCTTTCGGGGCACGGGCAGATTCACACATCGCCTAATGGGGGGCCAACAGGAGCTACTGCCCCTCTGGACGACTGAGTACATCTCCCTCTCCCAGATAAAAATAAAGAAAAACATTAAGAAAAGCCTGAGACACACTGGCAGTGTAATGCACTACCCACCGCCTCCCACCCCACTGCTCCTTCGTCATCAATAAAAAATGAAAACATGAAAACAGGTCTGGAGGGCAGCCAGATCCCAAAACAGTGTAATTGTCAGGCCAGTCTGGTTCTAGCAGGCCGGAGACACTCGGTTCTTCTATCTCCTTTCTATTTGTTCCCCCATCCGTTGCTGCCATCCTGGTTCTTTCGCAGGACGAGCACATTTATTATTGATGCTGACAAGCTGCAGTAATGTATCCTGTGGAAAATATAGCACTAAAAGTTGAATTCCAAGGCTCTTAATTGTACAGGGGACATTGCTGTTATTGTCTATGTGCTCATAACCATAATCCCTAGTGCTTTACATTGTCCATAGGGCACTACATAAAGAATGCAGTAGGTTAGCATTTAGTATACAATGTAGAACTTCACTCAACAGGGGATTTGTGTGGATGTTTTGCCAGTAAAGATAACAGCGATGGAGCTAGGTAGCCGAGATATTCAATATCTTCATGGGCTGGTGTAGAATTTGTAATTTTATAGGTCAGGAATAGTAGTAAAGTGGACAAGGGAAATTGTAGGCAATAGGTGATAGTGAAATGTTGTCCATTCAGCAGGAATAAGCTTGGCCATGTGATGTTGTGGCTAATGTGGATAAGAGAAGCTTGTGAAAACATCCTCGGCACCTATCAATTATTCACATACAATACATACTGTATCAGGGACAGACTGGCAACCAAAAAACAGCCCCAATTCAATGACAGTTTTAGGAAGTGGGCTTGAAATTACTATAACAAGTTACAGTACTGTATCATGGACCCTTATGCAATAAGTAATACAGGGCCTCTAGCAAATTTAACTACATTATCATGGGCCCTTATGCAACAAGAAACATTGCCCCCCCTAGCTAATTTAACTACATTATCATGGGCCCTTATGCAACAAGAATCACTGACCCCCCAGCTAATTTAACTACATTATCATGGACCCTTATGCAATAAGTAATACAGGGGCCTCTAGCTAATTTAACTAAATTACACAGAAAAAGGGATCACTGTGGAGACATAGGCAGCACAGCTCGAAATCTGAAGCTGAGGGCATGTACTCTTACAGAGCACAAAGTGAGCGACATGAATAGCATGCAACAGTATGCAGGACCATGTCTGCATTTATCTAGTGTGCAAACACGGAGGCCCAGGCAAATCTTGACTCTTAAAACCACGTGGGCCCCCACATGGTCAACGGCCAACGCTTGCACCGCCTGACCTTATGCCCTTGTGCACAGACACTTACTGTATATGGCTCCTCTGCGGCGTGACCACTGGCTGTGAGCACCCAACCGGGCGTCCTATTCAGACACAAATGACTGTCATAAATCCTGAAAAGAGAGAATGTGCTCATACAAGCAAATGTCACCAATGTAGTACCAATGGATCAATTTCCTTTTGTTCAGCCATATAAGAACAACATTACAGTGCCATAACGGTCTGTCGGCCTTTCTGGGATGGCCACATTTTCCATCTCTTACGCCATGACTGAGCTCTTTGTGTGTGATTGGACGGCCAGCGTTCAGAGGTAGAGCGAGGGATGAGGCGGGCACCAACAAACAGGATGTCCTAACATTTCCACACAGACTTCATGTCGGAATGCATGGATTGTGGAGACACTTCCATTCCGATCTGATTACACAGTGACACCCCACACCCTCAGGGGGCGATAACACATTCTTTTTAATGCAGAGGAATTCCACAAAGCAGTCTGGGAAAGACCCAACCAAACAAGTCAAAAACATTCAGCTGCAATGTGATTTTAATCTTGTTTTAAATAGTGGGAAGGCAAAAAGAGATTTATAAAGCATTTTTGCTGTTTAAGTTAATGCAAGAAGCCCAAACGTATGTATTTGACAAAAACAGACTTTCACACCTTGATTGCATTGTATCCGATCACATTCTGCCTCTCTAGCTATGACTGGAAATACTTGGAATAGATTGCTCAATTTCCAGTTATTTTACTCTCTATTATGTCCTGAAAAATGTTGCTCAGAAAACTGTGCTGAAAGCACCTCCCTACCAAAAACGTTGCTCAGACACCACCACAGTACATCCTGGAATTGACTCCAGGGGTTTTCACAGACACTTACGACAGGGAGGATCTGCACACAAAAAGCCTTGCATCACTCAGGCAAGGGCAGACAACCAGAGGTGTCCTAGAGAATTCTGGTGGCAGGTTTGATTCCTACACACTGACTTAGCTGGTTTCCTAGTTAAGTAAGCGCTGTGAAGGGCTTGGCGAAATGTTCTACTTTACTGAGCCCTTTGGGAGTCGATGTACTGAAAAAATGTCAAAACTACACAGTGGATTCCACACAATTTGGTGAAAAATACAAATGTAAAGAGATTTTACATGAATAACTTTCAGTGAAATATATTTACATATGTGGTACTGTTAGTTGATGATCCCTGCCCTAGTATATAGTGTCCTAAAAGGTAGAGAATGAGCTGTGGAGCACCATCCTATTTCAGATATTTGCATTTCTCAGGGAGACAAGTCATTAATGCAGAATTATTGTGGAAAACAAACAGTTTGTTCCACCCGTGTAATTTCTAGAGTAACAGAGGTACAGTAGTCTGGGTACTGTATGAGTAATGGTTCAGAGAGTCTTTGTAAAAGAACGGCAAAGCTAGCTCAATCAAAACACAGTTAGATACAGTATCAAGGATGCATGTTCACTCAGCCTACCACGGAACTTTGACCAGCCATTTGGACCAAACCGTAAAACAACAAATAGAAAAAACAGAGAAATCGAGAGAGAAAATTAATATCTTTAATACCAAAGAGAGTAAACTGTCATACTGAAATATCGAAAAATATTTGCCATTTAGCAGACATTTTTGTTCAATTTACAATCAAATCAACATACAAACCAACTAGCCTGGCATCAAGAGCGCCATTTGTAGTCAAGAGTCCATCATTTACGTTTATCTGTCACTCAAAGAGCTACTTTCGCTGTGATAGTATTCTGTTTCGACTCGATGGGGGTTATGATAATGTCTGTGCTAATTCAGAGGTTTAAAGTAAACACTGCTGTGATGAAATGGCACTAACTGTGTCAGGAACGATGGCCAGTGTGCCACAGTGTAAGTGCTGCCTCAGCAACATTGTGAAACCAGTGACACAGAGAATTCACACAACACTTTTCATATCCAAATAGCTATGTGCTTATAGGTACATAGGTGACTCTAAACTGAAATGAATTTCAGATTGGCCATTTAATCTCAGCAGTCATCAATGAAGAGCTGGAGCGAAAAACCCTTAGCTGCACCAGGAGCCTGTATCAAACCAATTTAGCCACAATTGCACACTGTCCAAAAAGAGCTACTGAAGCACATTTCGCTGCTTAACTACACAGAATGGAATATTCAACACATCAAGCCCTTTCATCCGGGACAAGCTTTCAAATCGCCGGAACAGTCATCTATAAATATATATAGAGTATATCTTTTTGTCACTTAAAATGATACAGCAAAACAAATTGATTAATATAGTTGTTTATATTCCATTGAGATGAGAGGAAAAGCAATTTACTAACACTTTAATATATACGGGAGGTTAAAGAAAGCCTTTAGAGGATCTTTTGAACAGGACATGCACAGCACACTGGCCCTACTCCAAAATGGGCACTAAACAGTATCACAGTCTTCTCTAGGCCTTTCCCCATGGGGGGGATTGCAGATGTTTATGAAAATGTAAACACTGAAAAGGGAGGATAAAGTCGGTTTGTGTGCATTAAAACATAAACTGCAAATATGTGAAACCATAAAAGGATCTTCAGACATAGACTGACAGCATCGCTAACATTGTCTCTTAGGCAGGTAAGTGCACCACTTTGCTTGTATAGGATGTAGCTGTTCCTGGATGAGCCATATAAAAAACGGTGTTAACATCAGTAAATAACTCATATACTTTCTTTATAAAGCTGATACATGAAGACATCGACATAATGCTTTTCTAAAGAAGCCGCTGATTCAAAAGAGTCATGTCCAAATTGGTTTTGCCGTACCTATTGTTTTGGGTCGATTTAAATGTAGCAGATTCATGCTCGGGTTGCAGCAGCATCAAGACTCAATGGAGACTTTTGCAGATTAAAAGCAGAGGTGGATGTGAACCTGAATCCATCAGTCCTGCTATATCTCAGCCACTCCATTGTTTTACCTTCTCTCTGTTGCTAGTGCACCTCCACTCTGTTCTAAGGCAGCAGAGACCAGCTTTCATTAGCAAATGAGTCCCAAATGGCAACTAGTGCACGACCTCAGTCCAATGGGACTCCCTGGGCCCTGTTCATTACAGTTTTTTCAATTGCTAAACCGCATCGGTCAATACTGAAACCACCTTTTCAAAACTCTTCATACAGTCTGCACTGCCAACGTTCTTGCCAAACAGTTAATCTCACTTCCAAAACCCACTCAAACCAACAAAACACTCAAAAGAAGCTTGTTGACCCTAACACTGACAACAATGCTCAATCGCAAAGAACACATTGTCACTCATAAAAAACACTAATAACAGCAAGCATTACATTAATGATGATATTATATCTTTGAACTTTGATTTTCACATAACTTAGTATTGCATTATAGAATTACAATAAGAAGTTTACACTTCATTGACTTTACGAAAATGTATATTCAAACAGATATGCAAATGTGAATTTTCTGTTAAAATGCAACACATTGCAACAGAACTAAATGTATGTTATACATACAAATGTGTATTTTTTTTCCTTTTTGTGTACTACAATATTGTACAGTATTGACTTTTTCCAGTATACTTTTAGCTACTGTTGAAATCGGTACTGTATGTAGCTCAGTGTCATACACAAAAGCATTCAGCTAGACAAAACTGACAGTCTTGTATAGTAACCAGTAATTGTCAACAAAAAATGTTTCTGTTTGACTGCCATTGTAAAACAAATCTATAGATTTTTACCAGTATGGCTCACACAAGCTTTTTTTTCAATTTGGTTTGGAAGCAGGAATTACTGTAAATGTAAGAGTTACTACACTTTGCAGACATGAAATTAAAGTGAAAATTGCAGTTACAGTTTAGAGATTGTTTCAATATAATGAGACAAATTCACCTATATTCACCTAAATAAAAATATTAAATGAAAAAATGCAATAAGAATGAATAGGTATTCTGCTAAGATCTTGTATAAATTTTGATCTGGTTATTGCAAAAATGCATGACATTTTCGATCATTCTGTTTGAATGTGTTGTTAACAGTTTTGGACACAGTGTGTTTGCATTTGAAAACGTGCTGCAAATAGTATATAGTTGTGCAGGTTGAGGAGTCTGAATGACAAGAGAGTTCATGGATTTTGGACAATGTGGTCATTGAATGAATTTTGTGTGAAAGCAATGAAAAATGATTGACAGTTTGCTCCACATACACCTCTGTTTCGCCACTATGTGAAGAATTTTGAAAATGTGACAGTTTTGACCAATGCAGGCTCGCAATTGAAAACACTGTAATGGTAGTCCCATGCACATGGAATAGAATGCCTTTTGGGGCACAGATGCACTCAACAGTGGAGGGGGTTAGCTAAAAAAGAGCAGAACAGGCTCAGCCTGTGGTTCGATGGGGAGGGGGGCAGCATGGGCAAAGGGATCCGGTAGGATTGAGGTCGTAGCCTGGTAGGGTGAATCTGAGGCAAACAAAAGCCAAAGCCTCAAGAGCTAATCGTGCCTATTGATCAGATTCAGTGGTATTTGGGTAAATCCCAATAAGCGCACACAAAGTCCTCGTAGAGGGATTTTTAATATGATAACAATTGTGGAAGGATTTTTAAAGTACAGGTCATCTATTTTCAGCCCAACATTTTCAAATTCTCCACAGAATCAAAAACGTAGGCCATAAAATACCAAACACAAACGCTGCAGGCTCTCGTTGTTACATTCCACTGTTTCCAAGACACAATTAAATAATTGTCAATGATAAGCCTACTCCAGCAACAGTTGAAATGATGCACTCCTGGATTTGTGTGTGTGTGTGTTTGTGTGTGTTTGTGTGTGTGTGTGTGTGTGTGTGTGTGTGTGTGTGTTGTTAAGACCAGAGAGTCATGCTGCACCCCCACCTCCATGCTTTCTCCGGCCCACCAGCCGAGTGACGTGTCAAGGAGTACTCACAGTACTAAAACCGGCTCGCTGGGCCTCTTGACTTCTGTTCCAGCACATAATAGAGTCAGCTATAGCCACAAGGAGGGAGGCCATCCGTGGTGAGCAGGCGTTATTTTGTGATCCCTGTCGATGTGTCAGAGGTCTCTCTGTGTCTCAGGTGGACACATACTGTACTGTAGTGTAAAGGGGACTGGACATTATGTCTGATGTCGGAAAATGAACAGCAGACCAGTTAGAACGTAATGTATTTTTGCTGTAAATAATAATATGTTCTAAGTATGGTTACCTGGTAAAACAATTACGGTAAGAATGGCAAAAAAAATAATATAACTCAACACAGTTCTACATGCAATATTTGGAATACATGTCCACCGCCATCAAAAAAGCCCAGGGCCCGTATTCATAAAGATTCTAAGAATCCTCTTAGAAAACTCCTAATTTAGCTTAAAAACATTTACGTAGGAGTCTTAGCTTAAGAGCGATTCCAGACCGATCTAAGAGCAACTCTGAGCAAGGAAAAGACAAAAACGGTCATCTTAGTGAGGAGGCGGGGCTGACCCCATTGCTATGTATGACACAATCTTTTGAAGAATGTGATTGGTTGGTTGTCCAAGAAGGAAAAAACTGAGAGATTTTAAGTATTCCGTGAAACTGCCAAGGATTTAGAAGTTAAGGATCCGTGGCAGTTTCACAGAATTTTCGGCCATTCCGTGAAACTGCTACAGAGTTTGAAGTTAAGTGTCCGTGGTAGTATCACGTATTTCGGAGATCACGTTGAATAATTCGGATGTGGGTTCCATCAATTACTCCGACAACAAGGCTGCTATATTCATAAATGCAATTTTTTATGCCTGCAAGGTGGGAATGTCCAGTGGAAAGGAAACGAACTGCGACACAATAAGAGGTTCTGAAAGTGCTGTAATTGTTTGTGTGATCACTCTGCTTACAGAAGGTTGTGACAGACCCAAATCATCACTGCTACATTTTTGCATTTTCCCAGTTGCCAAATATCTTAATGTAGTGATTACTTAAATTTCTGGCACTATGACATTTCTGCGTTGTGTTGGAGATGTTAGCATGTCTCTAATAAGATCGGCCACAAACATGATCCCTGCACGATCTAATCTATAGCGTCTTTTGACTCACTGTCATCCATTGTCTGCAACACATTTCTTCTCCCTCTTCGTAATTCTGCCGTTTTCTCCTCTACTGAAGGAACTCTTAAGCCTCTTAAGTCCTCGTCAATTTTGGCCTTAGGACCTCTTTTAAGAGTTAAGGTGATTTCTGAATTACTTTGTCTTTACTAGGATTTTCTTTTAATTTTAAGAGTAAACGCCCACATTTCTAAGAATTTTCTTAGAATTTTCTCACTAGGAGCTGCTCTTTGCACTAAGATTCTTAATGAATACGGGCCCAGGAAGCTGGAAGCCAACTGAAAGGTAATGGACACTCATCTGTTCCCAAGCAGACAGCACTGCTCTTATGTCTTCAAGTCCAAATGTACTATAATCTGGTACCTGGAGTATTGAAATGCCCAGGCTAATTCTGTAAGATAATGGGTTGGATAGGATAGTGCATTAAGAACAGTGACTAGCCTATGTTTACATGGTGAAATATCCCCACTGGTTTTATGTCAGTAGCATACACATTGTAATTCAGGACAGAGGGCCTGTAAAGACCTTAACTGACCGCAGCTCTATTCACGTGGAGCCATTAACAACATTACTGAAGGAACACTGTCATTCTAAGCATGATTCACTGATGTAGAGGACACCATTTTGTAGACAGCTACTATTATTGTCAAAATGTACCAGCCCTATTTTCTTTAGTAAGCTTGCTTCTTTGTGTGGAAATAAAGTCTTAAATAAAGTCAAGACAACTGATGCCAATATCTTTGTAAACAGAGAGAAACATGGAAAACCACAGGAGGTGGAAGGAAACACAAATTAAGGTAAAGAGAAGGCCTACAAACTATGCAAGACTCAGCTGGATACTCTGGCCCTTAACCTCCGTCAGAACCTCATTGGATCAGACCCGACTTCCAAACTGAGAACCGCTGCCATGTTTGCTTCCCTTCAAAACATACTCCGTAGGCGTCATCAGATATTACATTTTACATTATAGTCATTTAGCAGACACTGTTAACCACTGAGCCATCTGTGCCCCTGCTATCATGCCACATGCATACAGTTTATGTTCCACAGCACAACGTTTGCTTAAGATAGTGAGTCAGCCATTTTGTTTAACAAACCAAAACTCTTACGAGAGAAGGGAGGGGGATTAAACTTGTAAAGCAAAATAAAGGTCACAGGAAGTGATAAACTTCTCAGGTCGAGTAGCCTCAAATTGAGCATTGATCACTCCATTGTACAAGTCAATCTAATCAAGGCCCACATTCGCCTCACTCCTAATACAGCCATTTGTCCACATTGCAGGGACCGACTGATGACCCTCACTGTCCAGCCCCAAATGGGCATTAGACACCACTTGGCAACTGCAGATATGTTTTACAGGAGTGAACACTAGCTCTTTAAATGACACAGACAAGCCAACTGAAAACGAGCGTATTTCCAAATGAGGCGCTGTATAAAACGAATTTTGATTCCTTCCAATAGCACTGAAGAGGCTTGAAAATAAATATTTTATTTAGGGTTTAATTGTCATTTGTGGCCCTGAGCGCACCACTAGACAACGCTAATATGATTCTAATGGTTATTGCGTTTTCAAAGCATTTCTATATGCTCCTTGAACAGATGGTGCTAGGAAGCATAAAGGAAGTATGTACAGTACTTACACCGATGTGATATATAGGCTGTAGACGGCATCGGAGTACAACAATAAAGATGTGTAACTGCAAAGCATCATTGGGCATTTAAAAAGATGTCAAATTTGTATAACGTACTATATGAGGGAGAAGCTTTTTAAAAAACACAGAATTTCCTCTGGCCCAAGCTGACTGAACCTGATATTGAGCTCCCTTGGGAGGTAGGATTTTGGGCTTAGAGGGTTAGGGTTAGGGCAAACTAAGTTGCCAAGACCTTTGACCTCTCTGATCCCAACTGCTTAAAATGAACCTCTACAGGTACATTTACAAGGAGCTCTGGGGTGTGTCTGTGATCTGGAAGCTAATACAATGCTAAAATCCACTCTGAAGACAACACAACAGCACAGCAATGTCTAACAAGGGATATCTAAACAAAACTGTGACATTCAAAGGTCTCTATTGATAAATATGTTATGGAGATTTATTATTCCATATTAGGATGATGCAAATTGCTAAATTGTGTCGAATGATATTTTCACATCAATACAAAGACAAGGTGGAAGAAAGTTAACTTGTCATCGGAAAGATGAGAGAAAATATGGCCATCATATAAGCCCGAAAACTTAGATCAATGTAGAGATTTCGCTTACATCCTTACTTCTGCCTCCTTCTCTCTCTTTGTCTCTTTCGTTCTTTTCTCTCTCTTCACATTAACCTTCAAGTTAAGGCTATCACAAAATTCCACCAACACATCTTCCATCTGCAAAAACATGTCCCCGGAACTAATCAAAATTCTTTATACAATGCCTCATTTGAAAATTAGATAGTGTTCTGTTGGCTTTTGTTAAGGGTTGCTTCCTAAATGGCACAGTACATAATGCACTACCTCTGTCATGAGCCCCATATGCTGGTCCAAAACAGTGCACTAACAGCCATTTGGGACAAAGATGGTCTGTCTTGACCTTCCTCAGCTACTCCAAACACTTTTCCTGGCATAAACACTGGTAATATGCGCTCTCCAATCTCCCTGCAATCAAAAACTACACGGATGCAATCTCTACGTAGCGCAAGCCACCTTGCCAGAGGCCCTAAGGGGGGAGCGTCCGCGCTCCCTCTGCGGACGTGTTTGCTGTCATCCCCTCTGCGCGTGGCAGCCGGTGGAATGTGGGCACACCGATCTCCTCTGGATCTGACAGCGGGGTGCAAGAAGAAGGGAAGACGGGGAGAAATGGGAGACGTGTCGGCAGGGATGGCGCGGTGAGGTGCGGAGGGGTAGAACCGCCTGCCTGTGTCGGTGAGGGCTGGACTGGGGAAAGGAACAGCTGCACACAGCATATGGAACTGGCATGGTAGAGAGCTGCTGGGTCGACTCGCCGGGACCCCAATCACTGTGATGGATGCTGGGCACGCCGCGCTGTGGAGATCCATCCAACAGGCAGACTCTCACAGCGTGAGGAAAGAGACACATCCCCATACAGGCTGTCCCACAGCTCGTCTCTGTTTACATTAGACCCACGCGCATGTGCGCACGTGAGTGCACATATCACTCGCAGTCAACCTCATGCTGTGAATGGCGAGCGAGGAAAGCACCAACATCCCCTTCAGAGGAAGAGGTCACTCACACCAGAGTAAATACTGCAGAAATGTCCAGAAGGTGGTCATTTTGTTTTCACTCAGAACCACCGCTACATAAATAAATTAAATATTTCCAAAGATGAAACAACATTGTCCTTGTGCTATCTCCCCCCTGGGCAGAATAACCTGCATTTTGAGTGCACATCAGCATAGCTACAGATACTGAAATACACAGACACTGAAATAGACACACTGAAATACACAGACACTGAAATACACATACATTGAAATACACAGACACTGAAAGACACTGAAACTAAAATACACAGATGCAGAAATAAACAAACACTGAAAGACACAGACACTGAAATACACATATATTAAAATACACAGATATTGAAATAGACAGATTTTGAAATACACAGACAGTAAAATACACACTGACCCTGCACCATCTTGGAGTTTTAGCAAACTGGAAATATCAACAAGGTAAATTTGCCCTCACTGAGCTTGTGCCACAGAAAGATGCCTTGCCCCAGATTATCTTTGTCTGTCTAGCTCCAATCCAGCTCTTACTGGATCAAATAAAGCCTTTGTTGAATAATAAATTGTAGGCATTTCTGCATACATCGATACACATCCATGCACCGTACACATTTTTAGGCCAAAAATATGCTGTGCCTACAACAAAACACATTGCACGCATAAGCAACTGTGAACACAGTGGATTACGATGATACAATACACTACATGGTTGCTTAATGCACACACTGTACATTTGTTTTTAGTGTGACTAGCTCGGTTGGGCTGAAGGGCTTTACATGTACGGTAATAGTCAGATCAGAACACACAGTAGGGAAACTGTCCCAAAAAAAAGCCTAGTGAGCGTGACACATACCATGACCTCACACACTGTTACCACACCAACATGTAAGCCGCAACCGGAACAGCCATGTCAGGGACAAAGCCACAGTCGTGTTCTTGTACTGTTTCACCCAAACTCTGGACGTAAAACTCTTGTCCATTTAGTAGTGAATTCGTTAAAAACAATAACATTTGGGTGACGGAGGAATTATTCCTTTCAGTCTGACAGAATAATGTATATGGTGATTGTCTATAAAGCAGAGTAGTAGATCAGGCACCTAGCCCTACCCAAACCCCAGCTATTCTAAGAATACCATGGAGGCACAACATACATTTTTCTGGCTTCTGTATAAATACACCATATAGCCAAAACTATGTGGACTCCTGATTATCACACTCATATGAGCTTGTTGGAAATCCCATTCCAAAACAATGGGCATTAATATAGAGTTGTCCCCTCCTTTGCAGCTACAACAGCCAAAATAGCATTTGTGAAGTCAGGCACTGATGTTGGTTGAGAGGGCCTGGCATCGCCATTCCAATTCATCCCAAAGGTGTTCAATATGGTTGAGGTCAGGGCTCTTTGCAGGCCACTTTAGTTCCTCCACACCAACCTTGTTGAACCATGTCTATGGACCCCAATTAATGCACTGGGGCACAGTCATGATGGATTAGGAAAGTGCCTTCCCCAAACTGTTACCACTAGGTTGGAAGCACCCAATTGTTTAAAATGTTTTTTTATTCTGTAGCAATAAGATTACCCTTCACTAGAACTAAGGGGCTTAGCCCAAACTCTGAAAAACAGCCCCATATCATTATCCCCCCTCCTCCATTAGTAGGGGTGTCCACATTATTTTGGCTATGTAGTGTATTAAGGTATTCATCCAGTGTAAAAATACGAATACATTAATCCAGTGTATACATTTTATGTATTCAACTAGTGGTAACACTCCAGTGTCAGTATAGTAGGGAGATAAATGCAGGTAAACGCAGTTTATCCATCTTTTATTAGTATGCTTGACCGTTTACTCACCTTTTGAAAGTACAGTGAGCATTGTTTTATTTTTTACTGCCCATCGGCGATCAGTACCCACCCATTCTTAGTTTTTTTAACAAATACATTACTGCCAACCCTGCTTAAGATGTATTCACCGTCAAAGTGGCCTTGCAGCGGTGCTACACAAGAAGACGTTTCCATTTTCCAAACAGAGAACAGTGGTGGGAGGAGGGGATGCAAGGGTACGTCTCGGTGCAGTTAGTTGACTGATAGATCTGCAAAGAGAGGCTTCTGTGATGGCCAGGTCCTTGGGCCTGATGAGGAGCTTACAGCACAGCGACCAGGCCAGAGTGGGCAACATCACAGAGCCACTGACTGCCTTTGATGTGTACCGTGCTGCGGGCAGGGAGACAGGAGGAGAACGGAGGAGAGCAGGGGAGCTCAGATGCTACAGAACAGGGAAGGACGGACACGAAAAAGGGGCAGGGAAGAGGGAGAAAAAAGAAGGGGATATTCCATGGTGGCTCAATCTAGTCAAAAACTAAAAATAAACAGAGGAAGCTGGAACCACGAGCCAAGTGATCGGGAGGGTGTAATTGGTTGAAGGAAGGAACAAATGTGCACTGTGCCCCGGGTGATACGTTGTTCAGTGCCAGGCGCCGCAGAGCCATGCAGCTGCAGATGAGAAAGTGAACGAGGGGTGTCAGGACCCAAAATACAGCCTTAGGGCCAGTGTAGTGTACACTACACCTCACTACCAAGCCGTCGGTCACATGACTCAAAACGAATAGACAACATTCGACTGAGGTAGTTAAAACACAGTCCTGAAAAAAGAAACTAGTAAGTATACTGAACCAAACAACGACACTGTTAAATATCCTGTGAGGAGATGTTTCAGTCGGAGTGTTACTTCCTCTGAGCTCTGGCTTTCTTGCAGTTGGATTTAAAATGTACATGTGGTTCTCTTTCATTAGAATGCAGTTGATGACTGAACTCTAAAGAGGAAAATTAATGTCTGTATGAGAGGGTCATTTATAATCGGTGACATGTAAAAAGAATTATTCAGGGGGTGGACAGGATTTTGGGAGCTCACTTATTGTCGTTCTCACATGCCTTGGCCCATGTCCCGACACTTCAAGGAACAATTACCCAACAATAAATTTCCAATCTGTGCCAGTGTTGGAGCAGTGGTCTGAATATAAATGTATTCGCAGTTTCTGTACAGTGTGCCTGTGATTTCGGGATGTTTGAGCCACCAAACCTTTGAAAAAACGACAATAACGTAATATTCCTAAATTGGTCTTTCTCCAAAATCTGCGTATTTATTTTTTCGAAACTCTTCAATAGTTGCTGGCAGTGTGTAGGTGTGTTTAGGCATGTGGGTCTGTGGACGTCTGTCTGTTCCTTGGCTCTTCTAACACTGTCACTTCTAGTCAGGCTCAAGAATACAACAACAACCCATCTAAAGTAAAAAAATGTACAACTTTTTTCCTCTCAGACTCGACAAGTGACACAGAACCACTGAGCATGACAAACATTGCCATGGACAACGTTGTCACAATGGACCAAGGAGACACGTAAGCACAGTGAAGCCAGGCAGAAACAGGAGTTCATTGTGAAAAACAACTTTTCTGGAGTGTCTGAGATGTTCGTCTGGCCATGCTAAGCAGTATTGCAGACTTACTCTTCAATGTGTAGCGGCAGTTAAAATATTCTTCTAATTGGACAACTAAGAACTGTAGAGGACACCCAGTCCAGAGTATAGCGAACATTCAGCGTATAGAAAGGTAGTCATTAAAGCGCTGTTGCAGATACAGTCACATTCTATGAGAATCTATTTTGATACAGTTGGCCCATATAAAGGGTTCATATTTCAAAAGCAGAAATAAAAGATCCCATAATTGTTCCATATGTTCATAAAGCTTATTTAACTCAAATCCTCAACACTTAGTGAACATTACACACTTGCCAAGTTAATCCATCCACTTGTAGCAGAAATAGCTGCATGTTGTGTTCGTATTTGTTTTCACTGTGCAATGACATCCAGAGACTTGTGTTAGGCTACAGAACAGCTTACCTGCAGTTACATTGCCTTTCTGCAAGCTGCTGTCAGACCTGGGTCATCATCATTTGCCCTCTATTTCTTACTTAAGACTGCAATTGTCAATACCACCATGACTAAATTTAGGTCTATCAATCTTCTCATGCTGCTGCTTAACAACTTGATTATCGACTTTTCCCAAGGGCACATATTACAATGTCAATGTGTATATTTCTTTGCCTTCATTTGTCTCGGCCATATCTAAATTATTTTGTATGTTGATGATAACAATGGTAATAATGGCAATGGAGAATATAATTTGAAATGGAGCAATTCCCAAATAGTTTGTTATTATTAGCATTAGAAATCTCCATAGAAAGACAGCAATAAGAATCTGAAAAAAACAAACATCATTAAATAATATGTGTGTCACCTTTTAACGATGAAGAAATACACGGTGTAGGATATGGACCTGAAAACCTGCTTGACACGTACAGTGTAGGTGCATAAAAGTAGCATGGGGTCCCTTTATATTTTGCTTCCGCAGGTCGGACAGGTTATGAAAATATGAATTACAAACCACACCGTTATATAATATTAATTATAATGCCAAGCTAGCTAGACAGCTAGTGAGCCTCTAGTCATCTCATAAGGCTAAACCTAGGAAGCCATCTCTGTCCAGTCACACTATTAGGAAACAAACACAAAAAGCATTTACTGGCTCAGTTCATTTATACCACTGAAGAGATCAACCCTCTTCCTGGGGAACCCAGGACATTCTACAGTTTAGTTTTAGCCCTCAACAGGCACAACTCCTACATTAAGGGCTTCATGACTGGCTGACAAGCTTAAATAGGTGTGCCTGTTCAGGGCTGCAACAAAACAGTGGAATGTTTAAGGGTCCCCAGGAATAGGGCTTAATAGCTATGGGATAGGCTATAAAAATGGGAATTCCAAACCAAATGTTGTATAGGTATCTAGTTAGCTAGTTCCTAAGAGTACCTTACATCATAAATGTTTCTGCCTTTTTCCTGATAGATGCTACAGGCTGAACTTACCAGTGGATAAGATATTTTTAGTCAAATAACTGGCTGGATCTGATATTATTCCCTTCCGGTCACATATCGATCATAAAAATGCATTTCAGAAAAAAATGCATGCATAAATCACATATCAATGCCAAAATACCTATATTCTAAAATATATTCAACACATTTTTATTCTGCTATTTGGATTATTTATTTCAATGGCATGACAAATGTTCTTATGGGCCCGTTTTATTGGCTGTCACTCACCCACCACACCTATTTGCTTTTCCTATGAATGAAAGAATTACACAAGTTCAGAAAACGGATGTTTGACTCTCCACGACACTTATTATTTAAAAAGCCAAGAAACCCCTTCGCTGTCATTTTTTAACCTCTCCCCTGTGCCTGTCTTTGTGTTTTAAAAGCCTTGTATCCAACACAAAAAGCCTAAATTACCACCTTATTGTCCCTCCCCCAAGAACACCATTAACGGGCTACTAGGTCTCAAGAGAAAACACTCTCATCAAACCACTGTTGACAGTCGGCCGTAAAGATAAATTCAGATTGCGTAATTAGCAAGGCCATTGACTCTATTGCCATGTGAGTCAAATTACAAGTCTAACACTTGTGTGTTACTAGGAGACCCCATGCGGTCCACATTGTCGGAGATGCCAGGATCTGTCAGATAACATAGGTGTGTAAGCGTTATAATGGGATGTCTTGGGGCCCTGTTCAGTGGTGGCCATCATGGCGGTAGTGTCATCATGACGGCCTGAGGGGACACCCACTTCCCCTGCAGCATTTTTTTGTCACAGCAAAAGTTAATTGGCCCAGTACATTTCACCGGAGATCTCTTCCTGTCAAAACCCAGGAGAAGGCCTATACTGTCTGGGTTTACTACTACTTGGAGTGACAACTCTTCCCCTAAAAAATGTGGCTGCCCTATGTTGTAATAAGCTGAAACGCTTCAATTATTTGAAGGCCTGACGACCTGAAAAGCTTCATTATGGGAGGGGTCATAGGGAGTGCGGGGTGGGCAAGGACACATAGGAGAGTTTTCAAAAAAGAGGTATAAATGGTTGTCATGTCTGAATGACTGAAGGAAAATACAAATCATTTCTGAAACCACTGCACAGATGAACACGTAGTACAGTATCTGGAATGTTCAATGCATTTCGTGGGTATGTATCGTGTACACTATAGTGGTTGTGTAGACGTGCAGTGGAGAAACAGCGTTTTCATGCATTTTCAGCGTTAGGCTAACCATGGTGCATTGCTGATTCCAACAAAAGTCTCTTTCTTTCTGCCCCCCTCTCTCCCTGTCCTTCCCTCTATACCCTCCCTCAGGAGGGGTTTGTGTCTGGCTATGCCACTCTCTCTGACAGATAAATCGTACAGAGGGACAGCAACACGGCCCACTATGTGATGATCCCCCCCTAGAGGGAAGCATCTACCACCACCACAGCTTTAACATCAAATCTACTGTATATCCACACCAGCCCTGAAATCTCTATCAATAGAGGTCGGTGAACCTTAGTTGAGGAGAAAAAGCTCATATTAATGTCTGGACTGGAGTAAATGGAATAGAGTTAAACACATTAATCCCAGTGTGAGATATCATTCCATTTAAACGATTAACCATCAACCATTATTCTCGTCAATTAAGCCTCTACTGTTCCCTACAAACTGCACAAATTCAGGCTAGGGCAAATGGGGATGTATTGTAAATAGAGAATATAGCACTTAAATGCGTCTAACATCCAATGGGCTAACTGCTTCCACCAAACCCATTGTTTGATTGTAAAGAGAGCCTTACAAATCAGAGTTAAGTTACATGTGTTTCCAGGCAAAGATTTTGAAAATTGTGACTTTTTATGATTACATAAATGATGTATATTTTTGAGGATTAGACGAGGGCGCTTTTGGCAGTGCATAATGGATTGTGCAGAACAGGTTTGTTTGTTTTGACTGGAAGACCAGATGCTGTAATTGGTCTGACATTTCCGCACCTCCCTTGTCTATGAAGAAGGTGGAGCACTCATTACAGAATCAGAAGGAGATTTATTGCCAAATAAGTTTGAACGAACAATATTTTTTTCTGCTTTATTGGTGCATGACATTTTGTAAATTAATCATAGAAATTTAAAAATATTACTTTGAGGTAGTGATTTTGTATCTAATGTTATAAAGTGCTTTTTGTTATTTTATTTGTTATTTTTTGTTCCTAGTGATTAACTATGATATATTGATTAATATGAACAGGTGTAGAATACATATAAAACACTACAGAATGTTAATGAAGAACTGGGAGCCAAATATTTCATTTAAATAACTTTTCGTTCAACCTTTGAAGAGCAAATAAATATTGTACATTAGTCCATTTTTGGACGTATCATTTGTCTAAAACACTGTACAATATATCTTCCGTCTGAAATTCACATTCTACATTTGGTATGTGTTTCATCTGCAAAAACAGTGGTATCAGTGGCTTCATATTGTTAATCTAATCCTTTTCAACTTCATATTATCTCTGATTATCCAAATAATCCCTACCAATGGAGGCCAGTGAACCTTAATTGAGAATATACTATTTTGTTATTGTTTGTTATAGGTAAAGTGGTTAACTATGGTATTTTAATATGCTCAGGTGTAGACTGGGTATAATATACTACAGTATAATTGGTTTAGGTTTTCAAGTTTGATCCCTTTAACTATTGAAACAAAACACATAACAGTAAACATCCTTTTAATTCCAAAATTGGACATGTGTGAATCGAGTGAAAATTGAGTGGGAACTTTTCTTATTGAATGTAATGGAGGTTTGCTAATGCTTACGGTTTACTTGGGAGTGGATGGAAACAAAATGTTGTCTAAATGTTAGCTATGTGTTTTTGTAAGTAGGTTATTAGACTTAATTTTTGTTATTTTACAAGTAAGATGGAGCATTTTTTGTCAAGGAACAGGTTTATTAGCGTCGGTGTCAAGCAGTGTTTGTGAATGTTACTTTAAAAGTAACAAGTTACTTTACTTAGTTACTTCCCCAAATAATAACTATGTTTCATTACTGCGTTACTCTTTATTGAAAGTAACTAATTTAAATTACTTTAAGTATCTTTTTTAAATGCTTTTTACATATGCTTTTTGGTGTGTCTATGTTTAGTATCATACAATAATCAATGGAAAAAAGTATCAAATTATTAACCTTCCCAAGTATTTTAAAATGTCTTGCTCAAACAGAATGATAGAGGCTTCACCTTGCTAGTTGGGTGGGTTGAACCAGGGTCCTAATGGACAACACAGAGATGCCCTAACCAACTAGGCCACCGTGTTAAACCCAGATAGTTATTGCCTGATCATGTCGAGTGCAGACTTGTGGTAACTACACTCTAAAAACAAAAGGTTCTAAATAGCACTTAAAGTGGTTCATGGCTTGTAATCATAGGGGAACCACTTTAAGTGCTATATAGCACATATCTTTAAAAATGGTGCCATGTAGAACCATAAAAGGTGCCATATAGCACCTTAAGCACCTCATAGAACTGCTGAAGAACCGCTGGAGAAGTAGTGGTGCTATATAGCACCTTAACTATTTAAAGAACCTGTTAAGCCCAGTTTGGTTCTTCAGCGGTTCTTTGGGGTGGTTAAGGTGTTATATTGAACCTCTTATGGTTCTACATAGCACAATTTTTAAAGATAGGTGCAATATAGCACTTAAAATATAACTAATGACTAATTACTTGAATTGTGAAACTTACGCATTAGTTTACTTTTTACCAAATAAAAGTTACACCTCAACACTGGTGTCCAGACGATGGGTGTGTATTATTTTGGGTTTACCCCTGTCAATGTTGGATTTCCTGTAGCTGTGTACTGTTGGACTGGTAAATGTATTCTACGTATTGTACCTTCTCCACTGAGAGCTGTAGTTAGAGTATGTTTTTATGTTTGTGCCAGGTGTACGCTCTGTATACTTGTTATCCGCGTCCTATGCCGAGTTAGAGCATAGTAAACAGTATATAATCGTTGTGAAGCCAACATACAACTCCTGACAGCACTTACCAGTTTATTCAGGAAATATGTGTGTTCAGTTAACAGCTTGAACATTCTGCCTATGCTTCTGTCTCAATCTCTCCAACAACTGCAGTAACACCTGCACCAACAAACATACCACCATGTTTTGACAATATAATTATAATTTAAGCCTGAGCATATTTAGAAGTATTGCTGACAGGTCAAGTGTAGGCTACATTACCACTTTAATTAAGGCATATAATTGATTTATAATAGATTTTAATACATTATGCTTTCATATTATGGGATATTATACACCATAAACATAGATTTTAAATGTTTATAAAACGTTATAGTGTAGGCTACACTACCACTTTAATTTAGGCATACAATAACACATAATAGTGATCTTTAATGCATTATAATACATTATGCTTTCATTTTATGGCATATTATACACCACAAACAAGGGCAATATAAATTTTTGCAAAATGTTATATTGTAGGCTACACTACCACATTAATTAAGGCATACAATAACACATAATGGTCTATTTATAATGCACTATAATTATTTTGATTTCATATTATGGTATATTATAGACCACAAAGACACTATACATGTTTATATACATTATAATACATGAAACCATGTTGTGGAATAATACATACATTATATAGTATTTTGTATTATAATCAAATTATCTGTGTTTATAAATCAGTATATTTATAAGAATTATTTATAAGTAGAGTCTTATAAGTGATTATAAGTAATGATCTATAAAGCCACTTAGAGATTTATATATTTATTTACAACAACTTGGACATATATTAAGTATATTTATTGTTAATCTTATTATCAGAATCAAAATCAGAATCTGAAAGATATTTATTACCAACTAAGGTCAAATAACTATTTTTTACTGATCTTTTGGTGCATGTCTTGTTCGTATGTAAATCAAAGAAATGTACAATGAACAATAATATAAACGCAACACTTTTGTTTTTGCCCCCATTTATCATGAGCTGAACTCATAGATCTAAGACTATTTCTATGTACACAAAAGGCCTATTTTTCTCAAAAATGTATCACAAATCTGTTTAAATCTGTGTTAGTGAGCAATTCTCCTTAATCCATCCACCTCAGAGTTAATCCATCCACCTCTCAGGTGTGGCACATCAAGATGCTAAATAGACAGCATGATTATTGCACAGGTGTGCCTTAAACAACAAAAGACCACTCTAAAATGTGCATTTTCATCACACAGCACATTGCCACAGATGTCGTAAGTTTTAAGGGAGCAAAACTGACAACTCCCACGCAGTGATTTAAAGCCACAACAGGTGGATTCAGCACCACGGCCAGCTCCACAGCCCACTGAGCTGGCCGTTGTGCTGAATCCACCTATGCATGATATGAGCAGAATGACTATGAAGTGTAGAGCCATTTTTACTGCAACGGACACAGACGTGTTGGCTCTGTAGGCAAACTGCAGTGTGTCAAGGTGCGTGTCAGTGAGGGTTTTGAGGTGTGGCAGCACAATGCACTCAAAGGACTTCATAACAACAGAGGTCAGGCGACTGGTCAGTAGTCATTAAGTCCGTTGATCTTTGGCTTTTTGGGACCAGGATGATGGTGGAGGATTTGAAGCAAGCTTGAACATGGCCTCCCTCCAGTGAGATGTTAAAAAGGTCAGTGAACACTGCAGACAGCTAGTTTACAGAATCTATCATCCACTATTATCACCTACAAACCCCATATTTTTTCCCATAGCAATGTATGTTATCACAGCATCATCCCTTTGTAGATACAAGTGATTCAATGGGCAACACAACTCAAGTATATCCCGACCTTTAGAAATGGTGTACACATCTGCCACACATCTACACAACAGCCAGCAGCATAGCACCCTGTATTCCACTGCTGGTTTGCTTCTAAAGCTAAGCAGGGTCGGGCCTGGTTGGTCCCTGGATGGGAGACCAATGCTGCTGGAAGTGGTGTTGGAGGGCGAGTAGGGGGCACTCTTCCCTCTGGTCTAAAAATCATTCCCAATGCCCCAAGGCAGTGATGGGGAAATCTGCACTGCGTAGGGTGCCGTCTTTTGGATGGGACGTTAAAAGGGTGTACTGATGCTCTGTTGTCACTAAAGATCCCATGGCACTATTCGTAAGAATAGAAGTGTTAACCCCGGTGTCCTTGACAAATTTCCTATCTGGTCCTCAAACCATCATGGCAACCTAATCATCCCTATCTCTCAATTGGCTCATTCATTCCCCTCTCCTCCCTTCTCCTCAGGCCGTTCCTGCAAATGAGAAAGTGTTTACACTCAACTTGCCTGGTAAAAAATTTAAACTAACTAACATCTTAAACAGGTTGAGGAGTTTTTTGTCTCTCTGAATAAAAATAACTACTTGATGAAATATGTTCAGGTTTTGTCTTAAGCAGTACATGTTCTAACCATTTAGAGTACAAGGCTGCGATACAATGGTACGGTAGGTTGGAGAATATAGAAAGTTGAACATCAGTGTACAGATGGAACTTTTCATAAAGTTGTGTGTGTGTTCTAAATGCTTTTGTGTAAGACAAAAGTGAAGGTCTAGTGCACTTCCCTCCAAGCAAGCACAAAAACGGTGACCGTAACCATGGCAACACCAATCAAAGGAGATCGATTTCAGATTCAATTATGAATTGCTACAGAGCTCACAGGAACACTCAGCTATTTGGAGTGTCAAATGGTAACATTTCTAAACTGTAATCATCCGTGATATTTACTATAATCTCACAAAAACCACCATGAAACCCAGATACATGTAAAACATCCAATTATTTTTCCTTCCAAGTACACAAATATCATTGTACTCTAAATGATCACCCAGATGTTATTTGCAACATCCTCTTCAATAAAAGAAAACTGGTTGTCAGCTGCAGACAAAACTGAAAACAAATGTATTTGGGCATTCGATCAATGTTGCGTAAAGGTGAAAATCTAAACACCCAGGTTCGATTTATGTGAAAAAAATAAACCAAGTAAATACAATAAGGTAAGTAACCAACAGCATTCTCTGACGTTGTAGTTGCTTCTCTGTAGGGAAAAAGTGCCTTTGGAGTGTTGACGTCTTATCTGCACCAACCAGATCATTGGCCTGCTGACATGGGCCAATCAGTAGCCCCTGAAGGTCTAAACTTTAGACTCTAAAGGCTAATCTCAAAGACACCGCAGTCTAGAAAACCACCACTGCCACAGTCCCTAGACCCACGGTGCCCTAATCAGCATGTCAGGAAAGGGGATCAGGAAATTGGCTAAAGACACGGGTAATGAAAGTGGCAGAGCTAAACAACGGAGCTGACATTATCTCATTGGCACGGTGCAAAACCACAAGGACCACAATCATGTTTGTATTATTCATACAACATACTCTAACTGTTTTGCTACGTTGATGTGTGTTGGAGTACTTGTGTGCACTATATCATTTATTCTCAAATAACATATCTTTTCCAATGGTAAAACAGGTTCAGTAGAGAGATACAGAAAATGAGACAAGTAGAGATAATGTGTGTACTGTAGAAATATAAAAAAGTTGAGATACTGTGGGTAGACATGGGTAGTGATAATGTAAGCAGGGATATGCAGAGACAAAGACTAGTGGCTAGAGACATATAGAGCGACTAGAAGAGCCCCATATCTGTCAATAAGAATGTGTTTATATTATAAAGTTATAAGTGTTTGAATTATACTGTTGAGAAGCTGTATAAGATGGATTCATGGGACACTGATAATACAGTATATAGGCAATGCACTGTTAATATTATAAATTAGTGTAGAGAATAGGATTCTGATAATATTTCACACATATTGCATTATAGAAAATATTAAGGGAGGAGTCTGCAAAAATATCAAGACAACTTTCTATAACATAATAAAACCAACAATAAATGGCTTAGGGGAGCAAAACACACAGAAAGAGTTAAGTTCATATTTTAAAGGGATGTTACACAGAGATGAGACATGTTCAGGGCCCTGAATGGTGTTTTATTTACCCTACCTGGGAGAGGATGAAAGAAAAACTCTGAATCAAACAACAAACCCCTCTTCAGGTGTGGCTTCGTCGTTTCTGGGGTGGCGTTCTGATGGTGGTTTGGGAGGAATGGGTGCAGGGGTCTGTGGCAGCCTCTGCACACTTTGTTTCCTTGTCCCTTTCCCCGCTCTCTGGATCCAAGGTCGCTGGGATAGAGCAGCAACAAGGACAACATGACTTCCATCATCACATACATCCTCTTCTCCCCGAACCTGCTCCATGTGGGCCGTTGTATACCTCCCCTGACGAGGTCCCGATGGGAGGCAGCTGCTAACTGTAGCTGATGGGCTGGCTGCCTCCAGAATGTTCCTGAACTTGCTCCCTTGGGAATGTTGGTGTGATGTTGATGTACCAGGTGAGGGTGTGTTCATGCTATGTTTTCAGTTTTTTTCATAGGTGCCAAAAATATTGGTTAATAAGGTTTATGATACTGCTGGATGTTGAAAGAGATCTCAGAAAAGGAGAGAAAATGATATTTCTTTGAATTTTGGATATTCCATGTTCACATGACATAAGATATAGTCCATTGGTCAGACACAATTGGAAAATGAAACCAGGCAAACATATGTCAAAATATATGTAAAATATGGATGTTCATCTTGGTATTAAGCTAAGCAAAAAAAGTGTTTACATTTCAGTGATTTATGTACAAATAAGACATGCACCAATAGACCAGAAAGAAATATTTGTCTGGTAAAACTTACTTGGAAATAAATCTCTTTCTGATTTTGATTCTGATATTGCTTCCACTGCTCCTAATGTCAGGGACAACACAACTTGACAGATTACTACAATATTTTAGTCAAAAATCTGGTTACCTCTGATAGGAAGCTGACACATGGCACGAGAAGACCTTCCAGCAAGATAATAACCCTACGATATGATTTTTTTATTTCACATATATTTAATTATTTGAGAAAATATTCTCAATAGCAATGGAAATCTGGTCATAATAAGGCACGAAATAGTGCAAGACAGCATAAAGTTACGCATGAGGTACTTAAAAGTACAAAACACAGACAGCATAAAGTTACGCATGAGGTACTTAAAAGTACAAAACACAGACAGCATAAAGTTATGCATAAGGTACTTAAGCGTACAAAACACAGACAGCATAAAGTTACGGATGAGGTACTTAAAAGTACAAAACACAGACAGCATAAAGTTATGCATGAGGTACTTAAAAGTACAAAACACAGACAGCATAAAGTTACGCATGAGGTACTTAAAAGTACAAAACACAGACAGCATAAAGTTACGCATGAGTACACGGTAGGAAGTATAAATCCAGTTTGTGCAAATTATGTCTGGCTAGCGAGGTAGATCAGTCAGAATGCAAAGTGAGGGTAAAAGCAATGGAATATGTAAGAAATAGCTGTTTGATCGCAATATTTTGCACTAGTCATCTCCGTACTTGAATCCCATTAAAAACCTGTGGGTTGAAATGATAATCAAGGATATCAAATATTTGTATGAATGGTAAACAATCCCTTCTAATGTGTTCTCCAACTTAGAAGTCCATTGAATACTGTACTTAAAACAGGTGTCCCAAAAATCATTCATTACACATTGCACATACAACCCCATTATGTTTTTTATTCATATAGACGTCTGTGTTCATCTTTACCAGCAGAAATAGCAATACTGATGGACCTGACTGTATAGGTAAAGATGAGGGATTTGCCACAGCATTCTGTGTCTATCCACACTCTCTAGGGACTCGTCCCACGTAGCACAGACGTTAGATGGCCCATCATTAACAAGCCAAGACTCTCAGTCAATCCAGCCATTCTGCAAGTGCTTCTGCCAGCCCCAGAGGATCTCCTCATGTTCAACCTTCTCTCCTCTCTTGTCAGCACTTTCATAAATAATTCACCAGCAGGAAGAGAACGGAATGAAGCACTGGGATGGGAGTGAGGCAACAGTCAATGGGTAGGATGGTGGCACTTCTTTACCCATCCTTATTAACCTAGCACAAACCAGAAGCCACCAGACATTGCAGGCTCCTCGTGAAAACAGAGAACGGAGTAAACGAGAGAGAGTGTTAGATACTAATGCGTAAAGAGGTTTAGTGTGTACGGCTTTAATATCCACAGAGATAATCCAGTTGACATTAACTAGGCTAAACATAAACCCATCTGTTTCCAGTGTAAATTAGTTAAATAAAATGGACGGTACGCGCATCGTACACAAAATGGATGGTCTGTAATGTATACATGCTGAAATGGTAATGCGCCCATCCCCCATCATTTTGTTTTGACATGTGTAAATGGAGATTAGCCATACTGGATGTGTTAGAAGTGGCCGCAAATAACGTGCGGTATGTAACAGGCTTCCGTTGAGCCCTCCCCCGTCATTACCCTCCAGCTTTACCTCGCCCTCCTTCCGGTTCTCACTCCTCTGCTTTTCATCTCAATCACACTTTTAATTACCTTCATTAAAGCAGTTCCCCACTAAGTGGATCAATCTACTCCAGGTGGAGATTTAAGCCGCAAATGAGAATCAGCGTGTCCCTTCAAGTAACAGAAAATAATAGTCTAGGGGATTGAGCTCTCTATTGGCTTGTATCTGCTACAGAGACTTATTGACGGGTTTAGGGAGAAAATAATAATAGGGACACTGAGAAGTTGCATGTAATAACAACATAGTAAAAGTGGATAAAGATTAAAAGAGTATAAAAAACGTCTGTACAAAAAATATATATCTGACAAAAGAAGAAGTCATTCAAAACAGTATGGTTTTTTACTCTATAAAAATAAAATATATATTTTTTACTTTGCAAACTGATTATGAATTGTAGAACTTGACCTTGTAAAGATGATGTGACTATCAATTTTGACATTTGGCATGAAGCATGGAGACTTTTCTCTGGGAATTATCCCACCCCTTAGGGAACACCAGCAACAGGCAGAAATTCTGGCCGCTGGTGTGAAAAAAGACAAAGAACAAAATGCAGACACATTATGTATGCTGACATATTTTCACCACTGTAAGCAAGACTAGACAGCTGCTTATGAGCATTTAAAAAACCTGCATACCCTTTAAAAGATGTACAGTGAGGAAATACCGATGTAAATACTGTAATAATCGCTAACCACAAATTTGTTACGGATAGCAGATTTGACTCCTCCATCATATTATCAGACGGTGCCAGACTTTATATCAGCCTACCCTGAATCCACAGTTCTTACAGCAGCATTACATCCTTCAGCATTCAATGCCATGCTGAGGAAACTGGGTCAGCGAGTGCCAGAATGGTATCATCAGAGCCAGGAAACCAGTGAACTGTTCTCATCTATCTGCTTCATTGTTCCACAATCTCATCTTTAATAGTACTTACTTTAGGCCTTCCATTCGTGTACTCTCACCACTCCTTCCATCTCTATCTCTCGCTCAATCTCCCCCTTCGCTCTTTTTCACTAGATCACTCACACACCCCCTGAATGCCCCCCCCATTCTCTCTTCCCACCTCTCAAATAATTCAAACACGGCCTCTTCTCCCCCTGTCTGTTCATTCTCTCAGCCTCTGCCCTCTCTGCTTTTCCCTCTCCCTCTTTCTCCTCTTGAAAGAGCATTGTCAGAGGCTCTGCCAGTGCATTTCACGAGTGGGTGAATGTCTGAGGAAATCTCTCCTTGACATGGCACAATGAAGGCGAGCCGAGGGTCAGTGTCCCATCTGAACGGCCAAATTGTGCTGTTCACATGCAGCCCTCCCTCCTACGATTCAACAAACAGTATATGCTTGGCCATGTTCAGTTTTGGGAATTTACAGCTAAAGACTGCTTGAGAGTGTACCCCCGACTCCGAATTTCCATTCTCCTCAACATGCAGACCAAACTAGCAGGCAGCATTTCATTCAGCGACGTCCTTCAGAAGGTTACTAGTCTTTATGCTGATTGTGGTGCAATTACAATGGTCATTATTTTTACGCTGGCTACACAACAGAATGTTGTGCACTGGAGGTCTATCAACAATGTGTTTTACACATCAAATATTGCCACAGCGCCAATTCATTTTGCATAGTTGCTACTAACGAATAACAATCCAACAATTGACAGTGCTGTGCTGTAAGAGTAGTTTTGTCATGCCAATGAGCCAGTCAATACAAAGCATCTATAACCCTGCCGGGCATTAAAACTCTCGAAGCCTACCGCAAAGTCTGGACGTAACACAGAGAAAAGCAATATAGGGTTGATCTTGTGGCCGATCCCCTAGGTGAAGGAGAGACATGGTAATGCACTTGGACAAATGGCCGCCTCCTAACTAAACACGACTCTCACATATCCTGAGCATGATGACATCAGGGAGCCATAGAAAGTGTTCACCCTGCCATCTAAAGATCTCATGCCTAAAAAGAGCCCTTGGAAACAGAGCTATCCTGAGTGCTAACCTGAGTGCATCCTGTGGGGATGGATGACGGTGGGTTTCCCACGGGGATGGATGATTGTGGGTGGCCCTATGTGGTGGCCCCTAATGGGGCAACATCAAGCGCAATCTGTGAGCCAGAAACACATGACTGAATGCCTGAAACATCTTTGTGAAAAGCCTGACTCACAACACGATTGAATGGAATGAACGACAATCACCTTTTCCATTCATACCTCCCCATATGGAAAAGAATCATACAAATAATATAAAAAATGTTTTGTTTTACCTCATATAACAAACACACTTTGTACATGATTTTGACACATTTCCTACAAAAACATGGTATGACATGTATGAGAAAAGTGTATTTTTTACAAGTCATCTATAAATATTATAAAAAAGGTTTCAACAGACTTTAATACAACTGTACTTTCAGTTTTCCAGTAATATTTATCAAAACATACACTTATCCTTTAATATTCATAGATCACTCATTAAATCTAGTACAGTATGTACAAATTGTGTTTTTCGTATGACATAAAACATGTAAAATTCTAATTTAATTTCAGTCAACACACTTCCCAGATTCTGGCACAGTTTCAGCGAACCAGACGTTCTGTCTCAATGTTTCAAAAAACAGAGAGCCGGACGCAAGCTTGCATGGACAGGCATTATATGCAATATTAATGGACATGTTTGCACATTTGCTAACCACAATCTGCATGAGAAGTTTGAACTTAAGCGAGGTAACTAAATAGCCTTAGGTCAAATAACTTTCATAACAACTAAAGACCCTCATTTCTTTATTACAGTTTTTTCCAATTGCTAACACACAAAATGCATAATTTGGCTCATCGTGTCAAAACTCAACACACAAGAATGCTTTACACAACACTTGAAGATTAACATTAAACTGCCATGTCAAAACTGCCATTCTGCAATCAAAACTTAACACTCTGACTTCAAAAGGCCCTCTTCAGATCAATAGTTAACACACATGCACATGAACAATAAACAGTCAAACAGACACAACACACTGGTCAACTTTACTCAAGACACTTCTGTCATTTGTAGTTTTTAAACCGTTTTTATTCCCGTAACCAAGCCTCAGTGATACATTGTACAAGTAGTAAAACAACTCCCATTACAAGTCAGGGATCACTCCGTCGATTGGGGTCTGGCCACGTCACCTCGTCCACATCACAGGTGAAGTTCTCCCTTGCCAGGCAACGGGAAAATATCGCCGGGCGTGGCGTATCCACCCGTGGATCGAGCCCACCTCGATGTCTCCGCATGCCTCCTCCATTGCTCGCAGGAGCGGCACACGTGCATGTGTAGGCGGTCATAGACCTTCCACCGCCTTGCCGACAATAATTCCCCTATCAGGTTGAGGAACGGGAAATAAGGGGGCAGTGGAAACTGACATTATCCCAGATGACAACGAACATGGGCTGCCCTGGTTGGTCCTATGTAGTGCATGCAGAAATGTCAGTATGTGTGCAGTGTTGTAGGGACCCAGGGTGGCATGGTGATGGAGGACCCCCGACCACTAAGGGCTGCACACATGGTGATGTTGCCCCCACACTGCCCGGCGACATTCTCGATGGCCCTTTGGCCGATGATGTTTCAGTCCCGATGTCTGGTTTTTACCAGAGTCTCTTCCTCTATCTCCTCTCCCTCTTCCCTCCCATCTCTTCTTTGTTCTCCTCTCTCCTTCAGCCTCCATATTCACGATTGTCTCACAACAGGTGCTCATACCTGAATTATATAGTGACTGATTGGTGTTCAGTTACGGGTTAAGTGTTTTACGATGTGTGCGGGACTGTTGCTAATGTCATGTGTGATTTAACTATTGAATGGACGTGCTGACTGCAGAGTGTTTCATCATTGGCCAAAGTGTGTAACACATGCACGATGTGTGTAGTGTTTTGCACCGTGTGTTACAGAATTGTTTACAGTGCCATGCCGACATTGTGTTTATTCATTTGGTGCCTGAGTGTACCAAATGCATGCAAACGTTACGGTTTCGACGCTTTGGTCTGAGCCTTCACTTTTTGTGTTTTAGCAATCGGAAAAAACTGTAATGGACCCTGTTGGGCTGAAATAAAATTTCATATTCGCCCAAGTACATTGTCCTAGCTGGGAGCCAAAAATAAGCTTTACAGGGTATATTTAAAGAAGTGACACTGTATACTGTAGCTTCTGGGGTCTATACAATCTGAGGAAAATGGTTGAGTAGTAGGTGATGTACTGTACAGGGCTGCAAAAAAGATTTGGTTGGGAACCATTGATTACTGTAAACAGAAGTCGATGTGAACTCCGACACCATATTTCAGTTCTTTATGGTATTTATGACTAAGTTTCCTGTTTCGAACTTTCTGCAAATCCTTCTCTGTTTAGTAGTACACTGTTATCTTAGAAACTCTCTGATGCTCTATGTTGCCTTAGCCACAGCTACTCTTCTTCAGGAGCTAAGTGCAGGGTGGAAAACCGTCAAAACAAGTCCAGCACCGGCAGCTCAAGACAACGTGGGGGTTATTTCCTGGATGATTGGTGTGTTTGTAGCAGAACACACCAAATCCCTCAGAGCAACTCTGATCCACCTTATCTGCCCTGAAGCCCATCCATGGCAGGGCCTTATCTTTCCCTGGACAGTAATTAACAGGAATTACACACGGTTCTCTCCTGATGCCCTTGCTGGGCCCCGACTGGGCCCCAAAGAGCCTTTCCATTTAGACCTGTCTGTTGTAAGATTACCAATGGTTGTAGGTGCCATGGTCGAGCTTATTGAACTCCTACTCCACTTTTAAAGCTATTCCTTCTTGAGATTTATTTTTGACACTTTAGAAAATGAAGGCTGATGTTAGCGGTTTGGTAGCTGGATAATATATCAAAGCAAACCATGTGACTTCACACCAGTTAAGGCCAGTGATCATTCATTAAGGAAAATGGGCCCATGTTAATGTTTGGACTGGAGTAAATGGAATGGAGTTAAACACGTTAAACCCAATGTGAGATACCATTTCATTTCCTCAATTTTAACCATTGAAAGATCACGCCAGACACCTAAACAGCTTAAAATCACTGTGCTGGTCGTGTTTCCGACATAGTCACAAAAAACACCTTCTCAGTGCGTTCGGTAATTCTCAACTCGGCCACCGTAAGTGTCCGGAAAGTCACACAGTGACGTCACCGCAACTTTTTCTAAACTACAACTAGATTCAGGGAGGAGGTTTATTGACTTCCTGATCTTTATTTGTCCGGTATTATTCTCCAAATAACTGAATTCAAAGATTGACTTGATTCAAAACAAACAGTTTGTAGTTTCGAAAATGGTGCGGTGACCTCACTGTAGGAATTTCTGGATACTAGTTAGGAATCACCGAACACACTGAGAAGGGGTTTTTAATGACTGTCATGTCAGAAATATGACCGGAACAATGATTTCTGTAAGATCTTCCTAGGCCGGTTCCGTCACATCACTTTTTTCCATACAAGATCCCGGTATGTCACAAGATCCCTACTCACCTGAACCCAGCACCAGTCACCAAGCCCACAGTTCCCACTCACCTGTTCATGACACCTTCAGAAGATCATCAAGTCCACATTCACATGAACGCAGCACTCCCTACAGACCACAATCACCAGAATACTGAACACCTGCACTCCATCAACACTATATAACCTCACCTGTCCTGTTGCCTCCTTGCGAGGTATTAATTATATATATATTAATTCTTGACCTACTAAGCGTTTATGTATATACTCTGGACTGGAATTGGGTATTTGATCTTCTGCCTGTTCGACTTAGATTTTAGATTCTACCTGCCTGTACTTCTGCCATTGTTTACGACCCTGCCTGCCGCTGGTTCTGCCTTTTGGATTCTGCCCGTTGGATCTTCTGCTTTGCAAGTATACCCGTGTAGCGATTTCCTCCCGCCTGTCTGACTCCTCTGCCCCTTGGATTTGCCCTATTCTCTGAAGCCCAGGATAATGAACCTTCCTGCCTGTCTGACGTTTCTGCCTGCCATTCTGTACAGTAATCTGCCTTTTCTGTGTATCGAACCTAGCCTGACCTTGGACCCTCGGATTGGACCCGTTTCTACAAGGAGTGTCACTACACGTACCTAGCTATTTTCTGCCCGCTGGATTCTGTTCCTCTGCTCCACTATTACAGTCTATTGTTCTCCCATATTGCTTGTCATATTTATATAACTGAACTGTTCATTACAAAACCATAACTATTCCTGGTTGTCTGAATCGTTACAATTTCAAGCTGTTTAGGGGTCTGGAGTTTTCCTTTAATACATTATGAGCCCGTCCTCCTCAATTAAATTTCACCAGCATCCGCTGCATCACATGGTTGGTCACCAACAAGAACCATGTTGTTTCTTTACATTTTGTATGTTAGTCAATAATAACACAGATCATTGCAACCAAAGCTGCACAGTAAAGTTGTTGTGCAATGTACAGTAAGATGTGTGTATAAAAAAAGCTTGATACAGCAATACACAAACGTTATTATCATTGGTTACTTAGCAACAATTTCTGAGCATTACCTCACAGCACTACGAATCAACAAAATTAGCATCATATGCTGTGATGTAATAAACTCACACAACTACTGCTCACTGGACCCTTCCCATTGAATATTATTCTAATGGTGAAATACTTATCATCTACCACATGGGTGGGTAAATGCCTCGCAATTTAATAAGACATTGTATTCTCTACAAAACCTTTTGCCACTCTACACGTTCAACAGGAATCTCCACAAGGACTAACTTGGATTCCGTTTCCACGGCAACTGGCTGGCATTCTAACTGATGACATCGTGTTCGCCCACTTTCTTTCCCCTCACAGAAAACTTCAGTCATGGTGTCACCGCTCTGATGGCAACAAAAGGTTCTACTCCACAGGGAGAGGATGGTAATGCAGACACCGCCTACATTAACCTCCCAAATTCCGTCTGTAAAAACTCTTGAGTGATGGGTGCAAAGAAAGAACGAGACACATACCATAAAGAGTGAGGTTCTGCATTCAGTATTCAATGAGGGCCCTAACGAACATTTATTTTGTCAAAATGTGCCAAAACTGTGTTATCTAAATGATTAGGATTTTTCTATCTCTTCAGTTCTGGACTGTCTAGTACTTATTTATTTGATTATCAACAAGCTGGACACTAAAAGAGCCTGCCTGCTGCCAACCCGTTTGAAAGTATATTGAGGTAACATGTTTGACATTCTGGGTAACGAGTCCTGCAGTAACTAGGAAATGTAGCTCCCACCCTAACTAACTGCTTGTAACCTTCTCTTCCTGCGCCCCAACCACACGATCAGGGTTTCCTCCATACTGAGCACACTAAGGCCATCTTGTTAAGGCTTTTGTCTAATGGTGTCTCCCACTTTCTGCTGAGCCTTAATTAACAGCGACGGCTTCCCAGAGCGCTCCAGGCAAGAGCCCTCAGCGAGACCACTCAGTGTCACCTTGTTACCCATGTAATAGGTTCAGATAGGGTCCTGGAGACATGGGCAGAGCCAGGAAATGTATTCATGGCACAGTTTTCTTTCCTGCTGCACTCTCTTCCTCTCGCCTTCTCTGCCTGCTTCTCTTCCTCTCTTCACTTAGTCCAGACTGTTCACTGATTAAACTTTCACCATGTAGCACTCTGAAACCTTTTCTGGATTACTGCTTGGCTACTCGGGTTTAAAAGAACCTAAATAAGAAATTAGTATAAGGACTAAGAAACAGGGCTATTTAGGGTTGTTTAGATGTTCACAAATGTAATGTTTAGGTTACGTGTTTATTGGATTATGTCCCGTCATCATTGACACATAAACAATGTGGGTTTTTGTTGATGCTATTGAGATTGCATTTCTTTCAGGTGGTACCTGTTCGCGAGCTGGAGTTCAATTGGTTCTTACTTAACAGTGCTTGCATAGTGGAAGACCAGAAGTATACATAAGTCACAAGTGTTCGTCTCACATAGAAGACGTCAGTATAATGTTGATATTCATATATTGAAGAGACAGGTAGGGTATGAATTTACCACAAACGTCTTAAGACATTTTCCTTTCTGGCTGTACACAAACCCAACCAAATTGTAACCCGAAAACCTGTGAATCCATGCTGAAACGTTGATTTGGTGAACTACTACTCCAAGTTGAAACTCAGACAAAAATGAAAAGTCCCTTTGGGGAACAGTATTTTTTAAAATATATTTTGTAAAAAGCCAAATAACTTTACAGCTCTTCAATAGTAAACGGTTTAAACAATGTTTACATGCTTGTTCAATGACCAAACATTTTTTTATGAACATGCACCCGTGGAACGGTCGTTAAGACACCCACAGCTTACAAATGGTAGGCAATTAAGTTCACAGTTATGATAACTGAAGACACTAAAGAGACCTTTCTACTGACTCTGAAAAACAGCAAAAGAAAGATGCCCAGGGTCCCTGCTCATCTGTGTGAACGTGCCTTAGGCATGCATCAAGGAGGCATGAGGACTGCAGATGTGGCCAGGGCAATACATTGCAATATTCCTACTGTGAGATGACTAAGACAGCACTACAGGGTGACAGAAAGAACAGCTGATCATCCTTGCAGTGGCAGACCACATGTAACAACACCTGTACATGATCAGTATATCCGAATATCACACCTGCAGTACAGGTACAGGATGGAAACAACAACTGCCTCAGTTACACCAGGAATGCACAATCCTTCCATCAGTGCTCAGACTGTCTGTAATAGGACATCATCAGCATCAACGTCGCCTATGGGCACAAACCCACCTTCGCTAGACAAAAAATGACTGGCAAAGGCAGGAAAGTCAATGTTTTGCCATGGCCAGCAAAGAGCCCAAATCTCAATCCCATTGAGCATGACTGGGACCTGTTGGATCGGAGGGTGAGGGCTGGGGGCATTCCCCCGAAAAATGTCCAGGAACTTGAAGGTGCCTTGGTGGAAGAGTGGGGTAACATCTCACAGCAACAACTGATAAATCTCGTACAGTCCATAAAGAGGAGTTTTACTGTTACTTCAGTTTATTTCTTAGTTGCCAAATCATTTTATGTTCATACAAATATTTTCACATGTTAAGTTTGCTAAAAAGTAACAGCAGGTGAAAGTGAGAGGACGTTTCTTTTTTTGCAGAGTTTAGATTGGCTGGCATAATCGGTTAGAAGACACTTCCACCCAAATGTGCTTAGAAGGCTTTGAAGAACATGCTGTGCTATTTCTGGTTGGAGATGCATTGCCCTAATATTTTTTGTCAACCATCCAATCAATTCCCACAAAACTTTACTCCACATGTCTTGTACACAGGGGCGCCGTATGGGGGTGAAAGTTAGGACAATTCCAAGGGCACATGACTGACAGGGGTCCCAAAAAATAGATATGGTGACAACAGCTGCACAGAGGGGGCCCAATTGGATTCTTTTGTCATGGGGCCCAAAATTCCTGCCCGCGCCCCTGCTTGTACACCTAAGCACGAATTGCTATGATGTAGTTGTTAGATATCTGACTGTAAAGCACCGCTGAGCCATGTTAATAACGGACTGAATCAGGGCAGAACAAGGTTGCTGCTTCATTTTTGCCCACTCATTGTGATTAAATAATATTACTATGGAAGCTCGATAGCTAGCTTAATGAAGGAACGCGACATTTAGTGTGCTAGGCTACTAGATTATATTATGTAGTATAAAGTGGCTCCATTCACTATTTCAATTTAACTTAGAACGATAGGTTCACTCACTTCTAGGCCAAAATCATATTGTTTTTGTAATAGACATACTGTTAGAGTATGTCTACAGTGTGCAATAGCATTGGGGCACGGCTAATGCTAGAAGAACAGTGCTCTGTGGAGAGAAAAGGCCGCAGTACCACCTCAGAAGCCCACTGTCCAGTCAAGCCAATTAGGCCGGCCTGCATGAGTTCACCACAAGAAGCAGGTGAGGGACTGGGAGCATCTACCTAAACACTCTTACAACCCAGGAGACTAGCCTATAAAATGGACACCACGGCTTTGTGAATATACGGCTTGTTTGCCTCAATCATTTGTTGGGGTGATGCAGTCCAGAAAGCTAATAACGCTGGAATAATGACATATTAATGGAAGTCAACTCCGAATGGGCATTATTACAGTTTCATTCTAAAAGCTAATTTGGGATCCAGGTTAGCCCTCTGCGAAGGTCAGAGACAATAAGCTTTCAATGTAATGTTGATGTAAATCATGGAGTCATATCTGAGCCTCTGATCCAATTCTCCTTCATAGAGATGAATAGGCCACTAGGAACCGCTGGTAGCAGCAGTCCATCACTGACGCCAACACCGTCGCTGTTCATCATTTATTCAAACACTAATTTGTTTGTTTTATCCAATTAATTGGGAGCCATATTTTGTTAGATTTTCTCTGTTTTATTATCCCACAGTCAATAATCTACTTGCTAAGCCATTTACTGAATGCCCACTGTGTACTGGCACTACAATAATACTATTGTGATTCCTCTTTATGATGTGGAGGACATTTCATTTAATAATCCCTTGAATATTGTAGCATTATGGGGGGTTCAGATGATGGCTCGGGGTAATCCAGATGCTGGCACAGTCTCAATCTATTTCCCAGACTGGTTAACGCGGGGTGAATGTCAACATTTGGTAGGGAAACCAGGCAATGCTACTACAGATTGTGTCCAAGTACAGCAATGGAAAGGAGAAATGTCATTAAACCTTTATCAAACCCACTGCATTTCAACTTTTACTTCTGTTAATGTCTCTTCAAATCTAAGTTGGTCTCTGGTCCTCAGAGCTCTTAATTTCATGACTGAATTTCAACGCTGTCCTTACATTATCATATGAGTGTCCTTTTTTAGTGTACTCTAAAGGAAGTTGAAAAAAACGTAGACTTCACTTGCCCTACAAAAAGAGAACGATGTCACACAAGTGACTTTGATAAATGGATCATTAGCCGCTTTCCGACCAAGTAGTTACAGGAACGTAGTTATAGGAACAGTCCACTTCA
>JACXGM010001577.1:39232-53327 GCA_016801145.1 Umbra pygmaea
ATCTAATGCGGATGATCTGGTTGTTTTCAGCCCAAGTAGTGCTGGGTTCCTTCCGCGGCTTGCTGTTTGTTTGTTCAGATTACGATGCTGAAAACGAAATCCAATACAATTTTATAAAAATAATGTTGTGTTGATAATGTCCTAATAACGGAGTTCGAACCGCGGCGTTTAAAAACTAGGCTGGAGACGAAGGCTCCAGTAAAATATGTAGTATTATACGCAACAGACAAACGAAGCGACCGGCGTAATTTATAAGTTGGACCAATCAACGTGGACCTGGGAAAAGGGAAAATGGAAAGACCCTGCTCTGGAGTAGGAGCTAAAAAGGTTATAGGAACGGCAGTGCGAGGACCTAAATAATCCCGCAATTTCTTCTATCGGAACACGAGAAAAAAATGGTTATAGGAACGTTAAGTTCTAGGAACTGCAAAAATCCCTGCGGTCGGAAAGCGGCTATTGTTTCACTGAGCTGAAGTGCTTAGAGTGGTGCTGCATTCAAATTTCTCATTGAAGGGGATGACCAGTCAACTCCTCACTTTATTTAAAGAGCTTTGGTCGTACCATGGTGGGCTAACACAGTTCGGGGTCATTAAGCAAACATGCCCAGAGGGACATTCAGGGAGGTGGCGCCCTGTTGATGTTGTCTATCGAATGAGCACATCTTCAGACTAGTCCTCAACTGGGCTTTTGTTTGCCCGTGAGGACATGGCCCAGAAGGAGCTATTTTGACCTCAGTCAATATACGCCAACAGACACACACACTGTAGAGTCCTAACGTCTGTTCTCAGAGTTGCAGTGTAAAATTAGGTCATTTGGATCATCTGATTAGGAATGTTGACATCAACTGCTGCATCACATATCCCACACGGTTTGCACAATTTCACACTACACGTTCTAATCCCCCTCCCCCGTTTCTCAGAGATCAAAGGGAAAGTGGGACTTGCTTCCCATGGTACATTTTAAATGGGTTTGTGACATAGCATGATAAAAGGGAAATGTACCAAACACGTTTTTCGAAACAGATGTTTGAACACAGGCCCCTCGAAAAGAAAATATAGGCACTTGCTGTACATTACTGGACAAGGTAATTATCAATATAACAAATAGTACATTCACATAATTTAGCAGACACTTATATTCAGAGTGTCTTACAGTAGTGAGATCATACATGTTTTTACAGTCCCTGGGTGATACATGTTTTTACAGTCCCTGGGTGGGGATCAAACCCACAAACGTTTTGCCAACTGAGCTGATACGGGACATGGTATATTCTAGCTCAGCTGGTAGAGCATTAGTAAAAATGATGATAAATGGCAAGGAATTAAGGTTAGAATGGAAAAGCTACATTTCAACTCAATGTTTAGGAGTCAGAATGTAGAAGAGGCAGTTTTATTTATTATGACGTGAATATGATCATTGAATAAAGAGCCAAATCAGCTCAACAGAAAAGACACAAATTAAACATGCACCATTGTAATGTCATCAACCACAATATCCAATGCAAGGTCAGTTGCATCTTGCTAAAAAAAGGACAACTCAAAATATATACATTTCTTAAAAGGTAATGGAACCTTCCTAAAACATTAAATAGACTAGGAACAAATTGTAGATTTGGCGTCTTCCATTTGCCCAGAATGGCTGTTTATAGTACAAGAGGGTACTGTTTTCTCATTGGAAAGTGGGACTAGCTTGTGATGATTTGAAAAGGAAATAAAGATTTAAATGAGTCGTATCCCCTCCTGTTACAAATAAATCAAGCCAAACCGGCCCCTCAGGCTAATCTACCATTTGCATAGTAAAGGACTGGCTCATAGAGAATACAACGTAATCCTTCGCAGCCCTTTTATTTCTCAAGACAAGCTACTCTGAGCCGACAAATCAGGGAGGTTGAACAGAAGAAGACCTAGAAGACTGGGAGGTATACTGAAAACAATATATACCAGCCTTTTATGTACTGGTTGGGAGGTGTACTGAAAACAATATATACCAGCCTTTTATGTACTCGTTTGGAGGTATGCCAAAAACAATATATACCAGCCTTTTATGTACTCGTTTGGAGGTATACCGAAAACAATATATATATCTATATATATATATATATACCAGCATTTGGTGTTTTAACGATTTCTTCTGTACCTAATTACATTATTTATATGTTAAATGTAATAATTAAATTCTAGTGAAATTTCACAAGCTGCGGTGAATGCCAATTTTTAAATTAAAGAGGTCACTACCAACCTTGAAAAAAGCCATGTGAATTGCGTGTTCACATCAATGAGTGAGTGACTATTGGGTGATGCGTGACTGATGAGTGGGTATTGAGTCGGCGAGGAGTGGGCGATGCGTGGGAGGCCAAGGAACATTTCAGTTTTTTCTGCCCCAATTGCTGAGCACTGACCAGTTATGGGATGTTGTGTGTGGCATAGACAGTGAAAGAAATTGACACAGTGACACCATAGACTTCGACGGAGACCAGTGAAGTCAGTTTGAAGCACTTGGATGACAACGTAGATGTGACGAAGTCTTCTGGTAGCTGTGCCAAGAGAAATCTGAATCATTCCGAATCTTGCCTCTTGCAGAGACGGAGAGTGTGAGTATAGTTGTCCATGACCGTAGGAACCGGAGCAAATATTTTGTTCAGATTCTTTTCATGGACTCTCTATGGGCTTCTCCCTTGACTGTATGACTCCACGTCCCCCTGATTGCCTGTGAGCTTCTCCTGACTGTACAGTAATTTCTCTACTTTGCGACAGAAAGTCGGGTGGTTATGATGCAATTGTTTAGCTATTTTTACAAAAACGGCTGCTACGGGGCCATAACGTGAGTTACAAGGTAATGGAGCCTTTTATACATTGTCATGTTTCTTTAGAAATAAACAATGGACAAATAGTCTTTAAACACTTCAGATGTAAAGTTATTCGCTGTCAAAGTGACCCTAAAATGAATGGGAGTCTATGGAATGCTAGAGGAAGGTGATGGCTTGTTAGCCTCAGAATTTCCCCATAGAAGGTACGCTTTCCGGATGCTCGCTTACCCCCTTGGTATGTTATTGTATAATGTCCTTTGTTCAGTTAAATGAACAGGTAACTTTGGTTCCATCAATTAAAGTTCCGAAGCACACCATCAAGCGAGCCACTCTGGCAAACCCGTATTAAGACTTCACGGTACTCCTGGTCACCAACTGCTCAAGTGCCCCCCCACCCCACCCCATTGCACCCAACCTACTTGACATTATAAGTTACTATTATACCAATTTAGACGTCACTGATAGCACTGTGAAGAAACACAGTTAACAAATCGTTCTAAACCCTAAATAAATAACAAGATGTGATGATGGCTATCACAATTATTCAGTGGCATTTTGTGAGTAAAAGCACTGAGGAAGCCACGTCTGGGGAAAAAAATGTACTCCTATGGATATAAGCCATTATTGATAAAGGACCTAAATACGATTGTACAGCAAAGACAACAGTCACAAAGTGAGAAAGAAAGCAAAGACCTGCCACTTTTCCAGCACCATGTTCGTAACATCTATTTTTAAAGCATAAAGTAGTAATAACTTAGCCTGACAAGCCAAACCCACATCAAGATGTTTGGTCTGGGAACTCAACATTGGCAGGGCTCAATCCGAGGGGCGGGATAAACAGTTGTCTTTTGAATTCCCTCTGCACGCAATAGGACAGCGCTACAACCAACCTGAGCAATGAAGTATCCCGGTCGACAAAACTACGAACACATCTTCCTTTTGTAAGAATGATTTCAGTGCCGTTCTTTGTCCTTTTCTCAAAGAAAAGCTTAAGTCTAAGTCTTCCAGAGTCGTGGCAAAAGCCAATTAGAAAGACAGCTGTTCGCCAGCAGCAGCAGCCATCTTCTATGTTTTCCGGTAATTATGTTAAGCCCGCCCACTGACTCGATACACAACGTGATTGGCCTGACCAGAATTTTTTTTTCCAGCTCGCAAGCCAACGGAGAGTTGCTAGACTAACCCTTGCTGCAAATTATATTTGCTGCCGCTAGGGTGCGTCTAGATTTCTAGGCTAGTAATAACTTGCTAGGTCCAACCAGTGTTGCCAATTTAGCAACTTTGTCGCTAGATTTAGCGACTTTTCAGTCCTCTTTAGCGACTTTTATTTTAAAAAGCGACTAGCGACAAACTTAGCGACTTTTTGTGGCTTTATTGGCGACTTTTGGAGACTTGTTCTCACACTTCTCAACAAGCAGCAGGTGCTGCAGTGAGCCCTGACCTCATCTGAAAGCACTCACAGGCGGCCCAGTCCGCGCAGCAGTTCCTCCCAGCTGCAGCCAGTCAGAGAAGGAGATGTTAACCCCTCCCTGACCAGACTGAAAATGTATTGCGCATTAGACTGGCCGATCCCGCTCAAAATGTAAAATGTAACGTGTTCTTTGTCTAAAATAAATCACTGCACAAAAATTATTCACGGTCTGCATTGGCTTTCCTGCCCGGACTCGGAGGCACATCTCTCTCTCCGTCTAGTCTATTTAGTGCAACGAGAGAGAGAGAGAGAGAGAGAGAGAGAGAGAGAGAGAGAGAGAGAGAGAGAGAGAGAAGGAGAGAGAGAGAGAGAGTGCTGTTGTGTGCAGAATCTTATTTCAGTAGACGTGATGACGTCACAAATATGTTAATTAGCGTAATAGCGACATTCGGATACTTTTTGAGCAGGATTTAGCTACTTTCCATTGAAAATAGTTGGCAACACTGGGTCCAACCATGTAAACATAATTATTAATGTACACAATGTTGTGTGTTAGGCTAACATTAAGATTGTAGAGCACCATCTGTAATAGGTTTAGAGTACTATTCTATAGTATCTCTTTTACCACTCTCCTCAAAATCTACCCTACTTTCCCTCATATCCTTCTGACCATCACCTGTTTGTGGCTCAGACACTCTGCTGAACTAAAATAGGTCAAAGAAGTCTATCATTGTCAGACACCTTGGACAATAGCTACCAATAGCATTCATGCTATGTTGGTTTAATGTAAAAGAGCACATAGAAATTTAATTGATCTGTATTTTGGAAAATGTTACATAAAATGAATGGACTGAATGCAAGGTATTTAAAATTACATACAAACAACAGATTGTAGCTCAGTACTCTAAACAATTGTCTGATCAGCATCAGTTATTTGACAGATCAAAATGAAATCGCTGATCCAAACCCACCAATTATTTATAAATGAAAATCATGGAAATTGTCAGGGGTGCCTAAACTTTGCATACAACTTTATTCTAAGTTCAGTTTGCTAATGATTCATAATGGCTCCAGACAGAATTTCTATTGTTGTCCTCTTAATGATGATACATTAGAGCTCGCCATTGCAAATGGATGAAAATGCTGGGACAAAGGACAAATTAAATAGCTATAACAAGCTAATATCTCACCAGTTAATACCTGATTGCCATACACTGTAAAAATGAAATCTGTAAATAAACGGTAACAGTACAGACAGTTTCACTACAGATGGAATTTCCTTTATTTTACAGAAAGTGTGTATTCATTTAAAAAGAAACTGTCTGTAAATTTACAACTTGAAAGAACTTGGTAAAATCAGTTTATAGATTGTGATTATATTATTCAATCTATTAATTACATCCCTGTTTGATAGTGTTCAATAGAATTTAACAAATACTACTCCAACATTCACAGTCAATTTTGTTTGTCAGAACAATAATAAAACCAACATAATCGAGAAAGATGATTGAAACCACTTTTGAATAGTAAATAATTTGTTGCAATGCTTTATAAAAATATATATAAAAATAAATGCAGTCAACACCATACCACCAAAAATGTGAAAAATACAGTGATATGATAAATGTGGCCTTGAATCATTGACACAGCGGTGCTAATTAAGTATCCATTCCATTACGTATCGGCTGGACTAGTAAAATAAGCAGTGCTGGTTGTGGTGGACAATGTAGACTGAAACAACATGACGATGGACCATAAATTCTCTGCACTCTAATAAATTGTGTTGGCAGTGAGAATAACGTGGAGGGTCATAACCCTTGTAAGTAAGGTGTAAATCATTTAAGATTATTCATGTTTCCTCATATATCACACAGGAACTACAGCACCTCATAGCATCTCCACAGCAAACGATATTAAGACACTGGATTACTGCTTCAAGGTAAATGTTTTAACACAGTTAACATTCAGCGGTGAGAAATTGTGGATCTTGTAAGTTCTGATTAAGATAAATAGTTGCATTCCCATTGGCAAACTCACATGTAAGCATGCAACACATTTTTTTTTATTTCCATGAAATATACTTTTTTCCTGCCAGGATTAAAACTGAATGGAGCCAGGATTAAGTCTGAAGCGGTGCCGTCGTTGACCAACCACAGAAAAAGTGCATGCGTGGTGACACGTCACAACACAAGCTAGCTAGCTAACTGTACCCTGTGGGGAACTGAGCAATTGTCTGCTGTCTGTCTGAAAAGCCCTTAAATCTTAATCCTATTCCAGAGAGCTAGTGAATGTACTGTAATGACCAGCTGAGAGAGCAAAAACGGACCAGTCACATGTGGGCGCACTTGGCCAGAGTCGGGAAATAGAGATGAGTGACCTGCGGTTTCTGTCGTAGCCACACACAGAGAGGATCATCTCCCAGAAGATGTATTCTCCACCCCCAAATTACACCCCCATATAGCATACAGCGAGGGAAAGACTTAGAGCACACAGACACCACGCACTGCATACAGAGAAACGAAGACATTGTTTCAGTATCACTTTTCATACACATAATACTCTTCCAGTCATACCATAGAAAGAGGATGAGACAGCTACAGCATATTATCAGTTCCCACAAAGCCCTACATCAAACGACCAATGTGAGCAGATTAAGCTTCCAGACTCTCTGTACTACAGCCAACTGTCCATGTAGGGTAAGGTAAAGTGTGTTATTCCTATCCTTAGCTGGACATTCTCCTTTTCTGTTTTACAATCTAGAGATGAGGAATGATTAGTGATAGCAGGACATATTTTCGCATGGTAACTTGAATGGGCATGAGATGGGATCGAATGATTTGTAACCACAGAAGATTACGAATAGGGGGAGTTGTATCGTATACACCACACAGGCATGTTGGTGCTCCTCCTATTCTGAAACATTTTGGAATGTATAAAATGTATTTATTATTGTCTACATTTTGTGTTTAGCACATTACATCTATCATTGTTTTATTTGACATTCTGTTGCTTGTACACACTATAAACTGTACTGTTGTTTGGAATCAGATTTTCATAAAATAGCACTCTAAAATAAATAGTCTCTCTTTTTCACACTCTGAAGTCAAGGCCAGAACAACAAGAGTTTATTTAACAGGTCATCAAGAGAAAAATGCATTTAAATTAAATCCAATTTTAAAACATTTGATGAAGCTATATTAATTTAAAGAGCAGTCAATTATAAAAGTGGAACTGTAAAAGCATTGCATCCGACAGCCCCAGCATCTGGATCTGTTATCTCCTGGTTCGTTTCTTCCCTCCTTTTTTACAGAGGATGCAAAATGGATGATAAATCTACTAAATGTAATGGTAACATCTTCTGACTGAGGACGAGTCTGCGAGGCGTTTGTCGTCATGCCGACGGGTGGGAAGACGAGGTCATTGGTACCTTTTATTTATGTTTTACACATGAATTGAATCTAATCCGTTAAAAAGACCATGGAGGACCATAAAAGCTTTCATAGCCATTTCATAACCCTGCCGACCAGAACCGTACCTCTAATTCTCTTTTACAGAGCTATAATGTTCTGCCACTCTGTGTCATATAAACAGAGGATAAATGAATGACAGTCCTGTAAATGATGGGCCAACCCCATGGTGAACACAGGAAGCTGCACTCCCCAAGCTGCTCTGCCATTGGTGCGTTTGGTAAATAAGGCCAGAGAGAGAGCCTTGGAACTGACACTGGAACTTAATTAATATGTAGAATTTATTGATCACAGCACTGCAGGGAAATCACCTCGCACCTCAAGCCGTTACGGACGGGCATAATAACGGAGCGGTACATTTCTCAAATGTCCACTGGAGGCCAAAAGGCGAGACAAAAAGCGGGGAAGGGAAATATGTGACACTGCATCACATAAATCATATCAAATAAAAGACAGGGCTTAAAGCAGCGGGGTGTCACCTGGTTTATATTAAACTGAATTTGAATATAAAAAGCTACAAAAAAAAGCAGATGAATGAAAGGTATATAAAAGCGTAGATTGGGTTGACGCAGTTTCTTGCACAAATCAGCCTTTCAGTGGAATAATTGATCCGAGACAGTCGGTTCTATGAGAGGAAATCCTAGGTAATTTCCTTTTTCATTATAAAAGCGTGAATGAATTAGGGCTGAATGGACCAGCCCGTATATGCTGACTGGAGAACATTGCTGAGAAGGAGACCCGGGCCTCCCAACCGTTAGAGCAAACTGTGGAATGGAGAAAGACTAGCTGTACTATGGCAGGCCTGCAAAGCCTGACCTCTGCACCCAACAGAGACGGCACCCCTCCAGAACCCAGATTACATCCTCATCCTGTCATTCCATCCAGAGAAAAAGCTACTTGGCAGGGCTCCCCTTAGCCAATACTCTCTCTGGCTTTTTCTGCTTGGTGCCGAAACAGAAACAGGTTGATTGTGCCTCCTTTGACCAATTCCAACTTATTCAGTAACTAAAAAGCAAAAAATGGTCCCAAAAAGAACAAGACCACAGTGTTTTCATGGAACGCCATCGAATGGGGATACGGCGAAATAGGAGCTCACAAAACAGTGGAGTTTTTTTCTCAAAAAAGTCTCCTAAGACCAGCACTGAATGGGGCCACACGCTGTGAAGCTGTGAAACAGACGTGAGGAGGCTTCACAGCCCGTCAATTGCCACCATGTTGTTAGGCTTCCTGCATTTACAATGGCACACACACCACAAGGGATTTATTAAGAAGACTAGCTTCCCGTCAATGTGCCGACATTGTCCATGCCATTGGAATTTGAGACAAAGTGTGAGACGGGTTAGGTGGCATTGAAACGTTCATACAGGCAATCTGGGAATCTTATTTACCATGATATGGCTGTACCATATCGACAAGTTCTAATAAATTTCTTAAGCAATACAAAAAAAGTTAGTGTTTGATTTCGGTCAAGAAATTACCTTACTTCAAATTAAATCATTTCACAAACAATGTTTAACCTAGATTAAGTAAAAAGCAGTGAGTCTTTGTGGCACACAGTAAACTTTCAATGTTCACTCAACAATGCAAGCAAAATGGCTATTTCTAGCCTAGTAGACATTTTTGGAGGATCAATAATATCAATTCATTCTTGTCCAAACAGCCGTGAGAGCAATATAGACTCACTGATTTGTCTGTGCATATATAATAACCACGTTGAAAGCATACAAATGACGGTGATTAGCTTAATCCACTGTCAGAGAATGTCATGGACGAGGTTTCAAGTGTTATTTCAAAACAAAAATGTTTTTAAATGTCTCTGGCATAATGCTGTTCATTGTCTTGTTGTCTGGCTTTTAGTAACAATCAGCAGTCTACCAAGATGACTCAACAGAACTGCTCGAGTCCCTGCAACAGAGAGAAAGTCAGAGGATGTTTCAGAACGAAGAAAACACTGGTTGGGGAAATATTCTTACAGGAGTGGCCAGTCTATTGTCTCGGCCTGTAGATTGACTACCTCATTTATAAAACAATTTCACCAATTTCCCTCCAGACTGAAAGACCTGCAGAAAGAAGAGCGCATATATACCAGCATTGGAGTTGGCTGCAGATTGTTGTTATGGAGACAAACTCTGGTGGGGGGGAGGGCTGTGCATAGTTGTTATGCGAATATCTCTTCCTCACTGTATTGCGTGATTAATAAAAATGATGCAGTGCTCCGTGCGAAAATCAATAGTTAAACGGATTTGTGTGTTGTAGGCGAGACACCATCCACATTCATATGAGCTAGAAAGCAACAGATCTTTCCCGGGAATAGATCGAGTGTATGGTAATAATGGAGAGACTAATTAAAAAAAAAGAACATGCTGTTTACTTTCCTCTGTGCCAGCCTTGATTCGTTTTTTTTAAGTACTCAGCAGTTCTGTTTTACACAACTAAATATATTGCATTAATAATGAGCGAATGGGGTAGGGTTGACATTGCTACACAATATTAGAGGTGGTCCTACAATCGCATCATTCACTCATTAACCATTGAATTTCACTCAAGAAGTCATGTATGCTTTTAAACTGGATCAAGAAAAAAAGACCACAAATCAATGGGAAACTACAGTACTGTGGTTCCCTGTTTGGGTACAAAATTACAATATACCATCTGTGAAAGAGAACAATACATCTTGATGGCAGCTGATCAAACCAGCGCGTTGTCATATTTCCACATTCACTGTAGTAGGCCATAATTGAAGGGGAATCAATATAGCACTTTATTAACGAATACAATGTTTGTTTCATAACTGCCAATTTTGCTAATAGTAAGAGCCGGGATCTAAGTAAGGCAGGCGACAGTAAGTCATTAGGGGTGCGAGCTGTCTCTAAATGAATGGAAGGAAGGATGTTGCTACTTGTAATTATTTTCAGAGAAGCCTTTCGGCCAGGCCCCTCAAAGCTGTAGTAATCAATGGTAGCAACCGTCACTGTCAGCGCCGTCCACACAACAGAGAGAGAGAGAGAGAGAGAGAGAGAGAGAGAGAGAGAGAGACAGAGAGAGAGAGAGAGAGAGAAGGGGGGGGTTGAAACTGGGGCCTGCATTTGAATTTCCTTCAATTAATTTGAAGGCAAGGTAGGGAAGTCCACACTATCCTTCTTCATGTTACAATCTTCTCCCTGCCAAAAACCTCATTATCATCCACACATGTAATCCTTCAAATTTGCTACAAATACTAGACAAATAAAGTAGGCTATAAAACACATTTACGAATACATTTAGGAAAGCTTGAATGAGTCTTTACTCATGTTCATAGAAAATGGGGTCCCGCTTGTGCGGATAGCAGTCAAATGGTAACATTCCACTAAGTGAATATACTGTAAGCACAATGAAGCTTCTAGAGGTTTCTCTTGCTATATTATTTTTGTATCTGCCACTTTTACTGTTGTGTTTTTCCAGAGTCCTCAGGCATGTCAAGTTCACTGGTTTCACTAGGCAGACTGTCAGGGCCAGGGGAAAAAGTCAATGTTGAGGTTTTGGTGCATTGCCAACTCTACTAAAGCTTTTGTCCTATACAGTAAGTGCAAATGATATGGATTTACAGCCTATACTGCAGCAAAATCTTGCCAGCAATTACCTGAGGGAAAAGGTAGAGAATAAATCTGCTACCTGTTCTCATGGCAATACGTGGGTAACAGTACGTAATAAAAATGTTGCTGCATTACGTAGACAGACTTACGATATGGACATTCAAATGTCAGCTTTCGTACATATTGAATCACAGTTCTGCTGGAACATTTCCGATAATAGATCAATTGTTTATGATTTAAAGTGCCTGGGTAACGTTTAGTTCAGGCATAACATGGTTATTGAGGTTAAGGTTAGGGTTAAGGTAAACAGACATTTTTATAAGTTTCGTAAACATACAAGGCTTTACATTTCCACTTATCGCCATGAGAACGGCCTGAAATCTGACAAATCCAGTGTTAGCACGCAGCAACCAACACAGAATACAGTAGGCCAGAAATGACAAAACATCTAGGAATGACAATCAATTAGAAAAGGAAAGGAATCTTTTTCATAAACTTCTGCTACAAAACAACAACTCCACAATATCGAATAACAAAGGTGCATCATTGCGTCGGCCAAATCCATTATACAAGCACACAGACAATAGTGAGTCTGTCAAGAGCAAACAGTGCACCTGTACTTTCAGTTCTCAGGCCCCTGGGTGTTAAGAGTTAAGTGGACAAACCAACAGCTACCGTGAACCAATGACGGCTGCACCCTGGGCTTTGATCATGTGTGAAGCACTTGTCAGGAGGGACCATTGAATTGCAGCACTGGACGCTGGGTCACACACAAGACAAACTGCTGTTGCCATAAGCCATATGTCTGAAGGGAAGAAATGAGGAAACATACAAAGTGGGAGGGGGAGAGAGATGGAAGAGGAGAGACGAGATACATCCTGTGGCTGAAGGACAGTGAAAGAATGGTGGTGCCATGTGTTTCTCAAGCGAAGGACCATCCTTGTATGAAATGACTGCATGTTAGGAGCCAACCAGATTAATCTCAGACCAATCCAAGTAGCTGTTCCCTTTCCCCAGACACTCTTTCTCCAAATGATCTAGTCGCGAGGTTTGCCATGTTCGCCGTTGTCACACTATTAAGGCACAGGATATACGCTCTAGGAAAAAACACACACGTTCTCCAGTCATGGCTGCAAAGGGCTAAAACACCTTTTCACAGGTCCTGACTGGCCGGTAGGGCCACAGAACCTCACGAGCTCACTTATCAGCCAGCAGCATCCAGCCGCCTGTTGAGTGTCTGAGAGCTTCTGCTAGCTGCAGGGAAGGATGAGGACTCGGCCCGCGCGGCCCGACCATTTCATTTCCAATATCATGGCTGTGATCAATCTCTCCTGCCGTGAACCCGCCAAACAGCGGAGGCAATCATTTACTGTTTGAGAGGCAGCGATGTGGGTATTGACTGAAGGACGACGACAGTTTGTGTGTGTGTGTGCGCGCAGCAGCGTAGGCACATACGGGTGTGCATATGTGCATGCTTACGTGCGCAAATACCTGCTTACATACGTTTGTGTCTATTTTCGGAAGGCCTACGAGGATCAAGAAGGCAAAGAGCTTTTTAAAGGTATTATCTGAAATGATCTTGTTACCTAATTATTATCATTATCGTCATTTGGACTAAAGTGTCCTGAAGGACGCAGATCAATACAAGACAGAAATGGATTGATTCATTGAAAATGAGGTAAAAGACCACAAATCTAGGCTGGTGTATCATATCGATCAGCCAGACAACGCAAGCCAGGCCAGTGAATAGAGTATCAAAACATAGCTGCTGCAGAAGCCACTGCAGAACGCAAAGCATAGATTACACAATGTAACACTGCAATCAATACAGTTGGCCTTCTGGATTCTGATTGAAGGAATTGAATCAGAGGCAGGAATCTAATTCTACGTGAATTTGTGGAAACAGATCAGTGCTTTTCTTAAAACTGTCACAGTGTTTCGTTGATATGTTCCAACTGTGTGACCGTATGTCTACAACATGGCTGCCATGCACATACAATCATTGTTTCATGCTACAGTACCAACAGTTTTACACGTTGTAAAAAAAGTTATCAGCCTTCGTTTTACCAAATTAGGTCTTAAATGTCCTGTGAAGGAAATGCTTTAAAATGCTGTACCTAAGGACTTGTCCTGTTCCAGATAGTCAATCGCATGTAAATTGCACACAATGACAAAAATATGTTTAGTTGTACGTATATGTAGCCAAAATGCTATCTATGTATGCTATTTTGCAGGTGGATTTAATATTTATTTTTATTTACATGAATTGTAGGCTAATGATAGGCTATGGCCTACACCAGCTACAGGGGAAAGAGTTGACAGTTCACGGCCATATTAAGCATAATTTAATATAAATTAAAAAGTCAAGTGCACATCTCTAATTGAATTGGTGTGGTGCTCGCTGACATCCCTTGTTAGAAATCACTGTCTTCTCCAATTAGTGGGAACCTATTATTGGTGAAACTGTAAGTAGCACTGCTGGGGTCAGCAGTGACAATGACTAATTCATTCTTTGCTGATATATCAAACCTGACATCCCCCAGTTACTGTGGAAGGAGAGGCCTATACATTGAATAGACTACCAAGACGTCCTTGGGCCTGGCCCTTTACAGGAAAGATGGCGAGCCGTGAGTGAGCGAGCCATACCAACGGGAGTGAAGTGATACATAAATACTCTGCTGGAATAGAAGGATATATATTTAGTGGCTGTGTTGTTTTGAAAAGGTCTAATGGGAACCAAGGGCTGGCTGGTGATGCAGAGAGCAAGCTAACTCATGTTATTTACAGCAAGCTTTCCATCACAACTGCCACCGAGACATTAAACCCTCAACAACATCAATCC
>JACXGM010001578.1:7663-40848 GCA_016801145.1 Umbra pygmaea
GTGGCCATGATTGAGGTGAGGCCTGGTTGGGAATTTGGCCATGACACCGGGGTTAACACCCCTACTCTTACGATAAGTGCCATGGGATATTTAATGACCACAGAGAGTCAGGACACCCATTTAACGTCCCATCCGAAAGACGGCACTCTAAGCAGGGCAGATGTCCCCGTCACCACCCTGGGGCATTGGATTGATCTTTGTGTCTTCATTGCTATGTAAAATCAGGAACTGATCGTTTGGATGTCACGTGATCGCTTCTGGGTGATATATTATTACAACATAATAATAATATATATATGTGTATGTATATGTGAGATTATATTAAGTGTCTTGTCAAAGGCAAGGACACTTTATAATACTTACCATCTAGCGCTTTCAATAGACCCAAAGATTCTTGATATATTTTCATTGGCCACCCCATTGGTATAACCGTTACTTCAGCCCAAAATTTCACTGATTCTTTGAGTTTGATGTTTTTTATAGACTAATAAGTAGTAGAATACATCGCCATGATTGTTATGTTCCTCTGATAGTAATGACGCTCTATGGACATGCAATAGGCTGTATTTCAATTTTCAAAGGAATTCGAGGCCTAGTTCCAAACGGCCATAATGTGGCACTTACGCTGCACTTTATAAAGAGCAAAGTAAGTGGTGGTTCGGGAAACAGGCTTTAATCCGTCGTACGTGCGATGTTATCAGGAAACCGGGCCCAGGGCTGCAAATCGCAAAAGCTATGTAAGCTTAATAAGTTGTAAAAACAATTGGTGGCATTCATTTCTATAATGGCATGTATGATGCATACGTACAACGCTTTTGGGAAACGCAGCTGTACAGTTGCTAATGTTAAGTTTTATGCAGGGATGCATGATATTCCTTCTCTTTTCATCTGATAACGTCGATGATACTGGAATGGTCTCTAACATTTTAACCACATGTGAAGCTTAACTGCAACTGTGATACGGTAGATTGCAGCTGGAGTTCTGAATCAGATATTGTATTGCAGGGTGGGTTTCATAATTTTCCTGACAAGCAATATCGACCTACTTTTTCTGAATTTATAAAGTTGTATACAGAGAACTCTTTTGGTATTTTTGTTATTTTTTTGTCCTTCTAAAGTCCTCATTATTGAAACGATGTTCTAGGCATCTGCCACAGCACCTGATTTAGAAAAGACACACACTGCCTGCAGCTCCTCCACTGATACTCCTTGGTATGTATGGAAGGATATGGTTTTCTTTTTATGATTAAATAAGCCACCTAAGTGTACTCTGCTTCTTCACATTACTTAACACTATTGGGGAAAATATCTTAGATACTTAAACATTGTATCATCATATTTCAATATACACACCTTGTTACATCAGTATCTGTCTCGACCAGTCCATGATCAAACATTTTCAATGCATTTCCTATGTTGAAAATACAGGGTTTATCTGTGGATGGGTAAACTTTTCCCCTGCATTCATTTGCAATGTGACAATGGCAAATGAATACATTTTGTATGTTAATGCTGATATTTGGTTTCTTTGTAATGTTTAGGGTGAAACGGCAGGAAGATATTTTCATGACTGGATGGTCAGCCGGCACGTCATTTGTGAAGGTATCCGGCCAACTTTTCTGTCTGAAATTTTATTTTAGTTTTAGGTGAACCTTCGCTGAACATGTTTATATATTGATATACCAGTGACAAGATGCAAAAATGTAATTACACATGTTGTAGTGAAGGCCAGTGTTCTTGATACAACAATAGACTTTGCTTTATTCATATAATCTCAATAAGTATTTTTTTTCCATACAAATTATGAATATGCACACTTAATTTTCAGGGGTTTCATCTGGATAAATCCTGAAAGAGGAACCAAGGCTGGATGAGGCAAAAGCCAGTCAAAGCGTACAGGGAAGGTCACCCAGAAAATGATGACATCAGTCAATCTTTGAGTCTCCAGTCTGTTAAAGAAACTAATGGACTTTAAGTGGGACTTTGTATAAGTCAGTGAACCCAGTCATTCTCACACACACTTAAAACACTCAACACAAACACTTTCTTAGACAAACAAATATGTGCATACACACACACACACACACACACACACACACACACACACACACACACACACACACACACACACACACACACTTTCTTGCACACTTACATACACTGTTTTAGTAATTCAGACACTTTCTCAGTTATTTACTAAATTACTTTTCTGTCCTGATTTCAGTGTATTGATAGACTGTGAAATTTGTTAATTTTTTGTTATATTTATTTCTTATTTATATAGCTGAAATGTATGTTTATTAATCCGAACCTGCTTTGGGCTTTGTTTTAACAATTGTCTTCTACTATTGTATAAATGTTTTGCAAGAATGGGTTTTCATAAATAAATAGATATGTTTTGTATTTTTCACAGAAAGAAGAAGTAAACAAATTGTATTATTTTTTGCCATTACTTAATAGCTTATACAGTAGCATGTAGTGTTTTGTACTGTAGTTTACAGTAAAATCCTGCAAATGTACTTATTGTGAAAAAGTGCAAATAAACAGTCATTTATTGCTGATTCTTTTGCCAGTATTTTACTGTTATCATAGTAAAATAACAGCTTTATGCTCTATTTGCAACAATAGTAGCAAAATGTAGATTTCAGCTACAGCAAGATACCATTACATTTACAGTAACTTGCTGGCAACTGAGCTGCCAGTTCTTTGCTGTTAACAAAGTAAAATAACAGGGTTATGCTGTATTTGCAACAACAGTAGCAAACTGTATATCTCAGCTACAAGATACCGTTAATTTTACAGTAACTTGCTGGAAACTAAGATTCCAGTTCTTTACAGTTGTTTATGTAATATTTTTTTTGATTGTATAGTGAGGAGGACAATAGACTTTTTGTAGTTTGTTCCAGTCATTAGCAGTGGAGAACTGGAAGGAGTGGCGGCCAAAGGAGGTACAGTCTTTTGTGGCAACCAGAGAGATATACCTGCTTGGTTGCAGGTTGAGAGTGGGTGATGCTATGGATATTATTCAGCTTAGGTAAGGTGGTGTTTTGCCTTGTAAGGACTTGTAGATAAGATGAAACCAGTGAGTTAGGCACTGAGTGTGTAATTAGGTCTAGCCAACTAGTGCATTCAGGTTGCAGTGGTGGGTGTTATATGAGGTGTAGGTGTCAAAATGGATAGCACTGTGGTGGACTACATCTAAATTCCAAAACAAAGAGTTTGAGGCAGTTCTACAAATGACATCACGGAAGTCTAGGATGGTTATTTTCTCAAGGGCAAAACCCTAGTTTGGGAACTTCTGCTCTAACTACTGTAGCAAGAGTGGTTAGGTTACTGAGCAATGGCTATCCAGTTTTGTTACCGAATACACTTTCAGACAGGTAAATAGTAATTGTAAACAATTCTAACCAATTCTATTTACAAAGAAACCTAGGGTACCCAAGCCAGTTCTTTTTGCGCACGCTCTGTAACCCAGTCATTAAACTCCAGAAATCAGTGCAGTGTCTGTTGTCTGTGCTTCAGCACATCAGCCTTTATAATGAGCATTGCATTAACATGCCCATCTGCTCTGTTTCAGACAGTACACAGTGACACTGGGTCTTATAATGACTCTCCATCCTATTATCACATAAAGAGGTGTTCTAGTCGGGTCCAACACTCACTACTTCTCTCCGTTATACTGCACTGGACACTGATATGCATACTAGTCCACTTTAACCTCTCTGATCAATGCAAATGAGGAGGAGCCTTCATGTTTTTGCACACATTCATTACCTGGCATGTGTAGTCACACACTGACAAACCTACACTGGAGCTGTGATTAATATGACAAAAAAATATTTGACTGCTGTGATGGATTGTACGATTGGCAGCTGAGATTGCAGACTTGTAAGTCCAGGTAGTCAAATGCTATTCAAATTCTTTCTCGCTGTTTACGGTGATGAAATTGGGAAATAACAGCTGTCACACTGGAGAAGCCTCACCTTTATTATGGAAATCATCAGCACTCACGTCCTGTCCCTAAACAACCTGCCCTTCCCTCAATCTTTACTGAAATCACTGCTCTTTTACTTAATCTGAAATTGGGTTCATGTAGAATACTGACACGGCTAGTGAAGAGTGAATACATTTTGAACGATAAACTGGGATAAATGCATTTGCTTGGAGGTGTGTCTTGGTTAGGAAGCACATATATATGGGACAAAGTGAACGTGCACCGCAAATCTAACATGTTGGAACTAGCCAGTGTTCCGTAACCAAACATTGCTCTATCCCAAAAGGTACTGTACAGATGTTGTAGTGTGTTTCCTTTGACAAGGTGCATTATTGGGGGGAGGGGGGAAATTGGGATGCAGTCTGAGAGTGGGAAACCACTGCAAAGGGACTAGGCACACTTCTTCAGAGAGTGCACACTACTGATGCAGAAGCACACTACATCCTGGAAGTGGGTGAATGATGTATGTATGTTAGGATTATGTATGCCTGGGGGGGGTGGCGAAGGAACCAGTGTGGCTTGTGAGCCCCATGTGGAACGGCACGCCTGCATATTCACAATTAGGATTACAGTTGAAATGGCCGACGCGCCCTTGGCTGTGCTAAACCTGCATTAGTCAATATGCGGCAGAGTCAATCTGAATATGTCAGTGTCAAACGAAGACCAGTCACTGAGAATGAGAGGGTGGTGAACTGTGAACAATGCAGTCTACCATAGATGCAAGTACAAGAAGAGGTCATGGGTGGCTGATGTGGTGTACAGTATACTCTCATCTGTATTTACTAGTAACAGACTTTAAATTATAGAGAGGGAGGGAGGGAGGGAGGGAGGGAGGGAGGGAGAAAAAGAAAGAGAGAGAAACTGGTTTGTGGTCAACATCTTAGTCAATCAGGGGTAATGAATGGTTCCCTGATTGGTCAGATAATAGATATGTTGGTAAAACAGTTAGATTACTCACATGTAGCGTAGGTGAGGGTTTTTGGTGAAGGCCCTGGCCTGGATAACTCGCAGGTTGCCATTCATGATCGTTCTGGAAGAGACACATTGTGGGTTTCGATGTTAAGCCATGTGATTAACTGCGATTACTTGCACAAAAGGAAACAATTACTCCTGTGTTGATACTGACAGCAATATCCTCTCCCACGGTTACAGATAAGTGAAGAATAAGGAAAAAATAAAATGCCATTGCAGAGTTATAACCACCCACACAGCCCTGTTGGGTGTCCATGGAAACCAGGGGCTCCACCCATATTGAGGAGTAGGCGCACAGGTTGCACAATCTTCGCAAAAGCCGCAGTTGTCTGCTGATTGGTCCAAGGAATGTTCTGGTAAATTCCTTATGTGTAGTTAATCATGGACTTTGACAGCAGTGCAATGGAAGCGAAAGGGAGTCCATTTGTTTTTGGCTCTTTAACAAAAGCCACGCTAACTAGTCACATAATTGCCCGGCTCGCAAATGGCACCCTATTGGGCAAATAAGGGAGCATACTAAAACATGTCAAATCTTATTTTTCAGGATGTCTCCCCATTCCTCTCTCTCCTCATGGGACGTCATTATGGTTGGGATACTTATCAAGACTCATCATCTCCCACTCTCCTCTGCGAGCTTCACGAGTAGCTGAGATCAGTTGTGCATATTGAATACATTTTTATCAGATGCATCTGCAATCTGTTTAGCTGTACCGAACACTCAGCTCTTTTCATTAGAATATAATCTGATGACAGAGCAGCTCTGACGTCAGCGTACCGAGAGCTTGCATTGACGTGCGGCTGTAACGAAGCGAAAAAGGTGCATTGTGACATGAATTTGGCCGTACTGAATTTAGCTTTAACAAGCAGCCCAGTCGGAATAGTGTGGTCAAGGTCAGACATACCAGCACCTGAGAGTGAAGAATTTAAAACAGCCAATGCCAGACATGTCATATGTCCCCATGTGGCTTGTACTCAAATATTAATGGTGGAGCTGGGCTGGCTGAGGCTCTTAAGGACCATGAAGCTGACCCAGCATGGGTGCAGAGTTGCTCTGGCCTGGACTGAGCATCCAATTCCCCTGTGGCTAGGCTCTAACCTACTACTAGAGGAGAGGGAGGGCAGGGATGAGGCATTCCAGGTGATCTGAGACAGGATTCCCCTAATAGGCCTAGTGGTTCAACTGCAGGAGGTCTAAACTAATGGAGGCTTGAGCAGACAAGAGGATCTTAGTGACACTCGGGGGAGGGGGCTAGATACAGTTGGATAAACTAGAGGGACAGCCTGTAAACTAAAGGCAGGTCCAGGGTAACTGATGGTGGACAAGTCTATAGCAACCAGGGTAACTGATGGTGGACAAGTCTATAGAAACCAGGAGAACTGAAAGTGGAAAGGTCCATAGAAACAAGGATAACTGAAAGTGGACAGGTCCATAGAAACCAGGATAACTGAAGGTGGTCAGGTCCATAGAAAGCAGAATAACTGACGGTGGACAGTGGGCAGAAAAAGTGGAACCAGGGTATTGGAAGGTGGACAGGTCCAGACGATACAGTGTATCTGATGGTGGACAAATCCAGAAGAACCAGTGTGTCTGAAGTTGGACAGCGGGCAGGTCTAGATGAACCAGTGTAACTGAAGGTAGACATTGGCAAGAACCAGAAAGCCAGGATATTTGAATGTGAACAGTGGATCCTGGTTTTCTGAATGTGGATAGTGGGCAGAACCAGTGGATCCAGGGTTACTGAACCTCTGACAGAAGGGAGTTTGAATGAACCAGCATGGTGGGGAGGAAGCAGGGAAAATTATCACAGCATTTGACTGAAGCCAGGGTGTTTAGGGACATAATTAAATTTCCTGGCTGCTTTTCCAGTGTTATTTGATCAGTGTAAAACGGGCCGTAGGGATGCCCTGTTGTTTGAGGCTGGCGGTAGTGCATTAAAATAGCTTGCCTGCAATATAAGCCACCACTAGTAGCCAAGTGCACTGACACAGTGTGGGCACTCACCAGAACAGTTGCCGTGCCGTCGTAGAAGTGGGTTGGGGATAATTGTAGACCATTAAATATGTCATGCCTATAGCATGCTTTAGGTCAATACCAAAGACCTCATGGTCTCAAAGCCAGATCAGATGCTAGTATCTTGACTCCCAGGAAGATGCCAGCACATTATTTTCGTAAAATCCATTCTACATTGTCTGCTTTGGCTGCAGACTTTTGGGTTGTAGTTATTCCACTGAGACCAGCCATTAGTCTGTATGACAAGGGCTGAGCAGGAGGAATCTTGCGAGATGTAAGGACAGTTTTACAGACATTAAGCCTAGACCTGGACAAAATACATCAAGCTCAATGGAGGTTCCATTGTCCAGGATTAACTAGTTTAACCTCTGACAAGAAAAACATGCAATAGATTTTGTACAGATTCACACAGCCAGACAACGTTGGATATCAATTTCAGACTGAACAAATCATATCTATACCTACGGGATCTGTTTAAATATATTTTAAACGTGTTCTTTTTATGGAGATTTCATGTTTTATGTAAATTTGCCAATCAATTGTATGAACGCAACTGTTTATCTCATATTGTTCTTGTAGCCCTGGTAGTACTGAAAGGGAAATGGTATAACACTTCTAAACATGCAGATGAATATGAGTCAGAGCAAGCAGATTAATAAAATAGTGAGAAAAAAAAGATGTCCTGTGTGACTCATGGAGCTACTGTAGCATGACCAGAGCAACAAGAGGCTCTGCAGTAAGCCCACGTCTGGGCTTTATTATTGAGGGTGTGTTTTCACATGTTCACACTCACAGTCTCTGAAGTCCAGTGTACAGCTCAATGTCCACTTCCTTCAGGGTTTGCAGGCCAGTCCAGTTCTCAATGTGTCTGTAACACAATGGGGAAAAAAAACAGAAGACAGTCAGCAGAAATAGTAACTCTGAACCAACTGTATCCCTTTTTCTTGCTGTTGGTACAATTATTACTGGCAACAGTGTAAATGAATAGTATAGTTTCGTGTAATATATGTGGAATACACAGTTTGGTAGAATTATTTCACCGTGGATGTCCCCCAGTGCAAGCACATTCACATGATTTACTGCTGGCTTAACTAATCTACAGTGCCATTACATCTATCGTAATAAGGGGATGTTTAATGAAAGTGAATGGCTGGAGGTCCCCAGAGCATCTCCACAATAAACACTGAGCCACTGTAAAATCATAGGTGCTCCATATTGACTATTACTGCTGTTGAACTGAACTAAATCTGGCATTCAGCATTATTCCATTAGGAGTAAGACACTTAAGAGGGTGTTGCTACCTTGCAGCCTGGTCAGGCGGTGATATTGTTTATGAATAGCCGGCACTACGCCTTGTAAGACTAAATTAGTTTTAAAGATTTAGGACAGTGTCTCTCTCTCTCATCACTCACATCATCTTGTCCTACTTACGCTATCTAATGCCCTCATGTCAATCACTGACTTTTATTCAGTCTTTCACACAAAGATTTTTGCATTCATTCTTACTACACAGACAAACACACAAACATAACTGCTCAACACTGAAGCACAAATGTCCACCAGTTCTACAGTTGCTCTAAAACAGCTCTTCACCATCGCCACAATGGTGCTACAACAGCAGCACTATACATCAGCTCTACAACAGCACCACAGCAGCTCCACAGCAGGTACAGTATACATCAGCTCTACAGCAGCTCTACATCAGCTCTACAGCAGCACTATAAACAGCACCACAGCAGCTTTACATCAGCTCTACCTCAGCTCTACATCAGCTCTACAGCAGCACTATTAACAGCACCACAGCAGCTTTACATCAGCTCTACATCAGCTCTACATCAGCTCTACAGCAGCACTATAAACAGCACCACAGCAGCTTTACATAAGCTCTACATCAGCTCTACAGCAGCTCTACATCAGCTCCACATCAGCTCCACAGCAGCACTATACAGCAGCTCAACATCCTCTCTACAGCAACTCCATAGCAGCTCTACAGCAGCTCTATAAAGTAGTACCACAGAAGCTCTACATCAGCTCTATAGTAGCTCTACATGAGCTCTATAGTAGCTCTACATCAGCTCAACATCCTCTCTACAGCAACTCTATAACAGCTCTACAGCAGCTCTAAAAAGCAGCAAACAGCAGCTCTACATCAGCTCTACAGTAACTCTACATCAGCTCTACAGTGGCTCTACAGCTGCTCTATAGCATTTCTATAAAGCAGCACCACAGCAGCTCTACAGCAGCTCTTTAACGCAGCACCACAGTAGCTCTATATCAGCTCTACATCAGCTCTACAGCAGAACTATTAAGCAGAACCCCAGCAGCTCTACATTAGCACTATAAAGCAGCTCTATGGTACTTGCTGACTGCTCAACCCAATAAATATCATCACGCCCCCATCTGTTACTGCCAAGGCGTTTTGAAATTGGCTTCAAATATTTAGACCAGCCATACAAATTTAACTGGGACCATCTCGCTCCCTGATTTGTCTAGAATCGCTGCAGTGTTCCCTTGGATCAGAGCAGGAAGACGGTCATAATGGCTTTGCTTCCTCCTGCATGTGACGCGTACATGTGGAACGACGACCTGAGCAGCTGGTGAGAAAGGCTTTAGAACTCATCCTGATTGTTTAGCATGCATGATCAGGCCCATGAATATGAGATAAGATGGCAGGTGAAATATGAGATCCAGCGGAGGGAAGGGTATGGATCATAACGGTCACATGGTGCTACCTTTGGACCATTGGACAGTACAGCTGATCTGAGACTAACAATTGTTTTGGGTGTAATGCACTTAAATTGTGCATGTTTACTACATGCAACCTATAGTAAATATTATGTGGACCATAATATACTATTTTACTTACAGTATATTGTACAATATAATAACTGTGGCCATGCATTTGACAACATGCAATGCATCACCTCTGTTAATTATAATGATAAGACATTATAATTTCTTTTCATGGTTCTTTTTTGGCAATTCATCTTAAGGGCAATATACATACAGTATTGTACTATGACTATCCTGATTACATCTTAATAAAACAGTCTTATGAAACCTAGCAAATCCCTCGACAGACTCACTATGGACTCAAAACCAAAAGCTTCAGAACCAGAAATACATACAAGACAAAGGACAAAGAGGCTAGGAGCTGAGATGAGGGGAGGAGCCAAGCCGAACCAATCAATAGCAGCAGAGTGATCAACCTGAACTATCTGATTGGTATCAACCTGAACCCGTTGGTAGCAGAAAAGTGTAATTTCCACATCTGTTTTTTTTGGCCCCAGAAATCTCTGACAACTGCAAAAACGGGCTGGTGATTGAAAACCTCATAATCAGCCAATAAGAATGTTTTCAGAAATTACTGGCATTAGTTTAATCCAATCCAGAGATACAGTGAAGATGACATGCAGGATTAAACATGTTACTGCCTCTATGCTGGCATCCTGTAGGAATTGAACTCACAAAGCTGGTGTTGTAAATGTTATGGTCTACCAACTTAAATATACAAGAAATCATTATTGAAGGGACATTGCATTTGCTGTTAAAGCTACTAGAAGTGTATTTTCTTGTTTGTATTATGAAGTGTCTGTCTCAAGCTTGACAGGATGTAATGGACAAGTGTTAGTTTAGATTATAAATGCCTGAAAAGCCGCTCCATTTGCAGCCATGGATCGCAGGGTTTTGATTCACTAGGAGCATTTCAAAAGGATGAAAATATGACAGATACTTAAGGACACACCCATAAAATGATATGGCTTATATGTGATATGGGCAAATTCCTGGAGGATACGGTTCAGAGAAAACAAACTACCATACCATCACAGAAGAGCTATGAAATCCAGACCTGACCATCAAACATATCAGAATTATAGTTTTACCCATATCTGTAGACTATACATCATTCATCTCTGGATCTCTAAGCCAGTTTCACTTCGTTTTTTTCATCGTAGCTATCTAATCTGGGACTCACTTAGACCTGCTAGATCAATTAATTATGATGTAGAACAAAAAATCACCAGGTTCCACCCCTCATGGATTAAGAGTTTAATGCCCCAGCTATGGATTGTATACAATCTATGTAGTAAAACAAACATTTTTTGGCTTCTGAGTGGATGAGACGTAAACTTGTGAGGCAATTACATTTTAGTAATTTAGTAGAAGCTTTCCTTCAATGTGACATTTAGGAGCAGTTGGGGTTAACCGTCTGGTGAAACAACAGAGTATTTTTACACTGCTTGCACAAAGGATTCAAACAGATTAACCTATAAACTCCCAGCTGAGTTAGTTTTATTAAACAATAAAATCCTAAATGTATGCACACCCTAAGGATTTCCACTTGAACTGAAATACTAGCCATTGAATTGCTGATTGATTGGCTCTGCTAATTTTAGACTCAGCTTGAGACAGGTCCTCCAGGGCCTAATTGACTGATAGACTTATTGATCAATATGCCAATTGCCTGTCTAAACGGGCTGTAATGAGTCTGCATGGGTCACCCGAAAGGGAGTGGTTCAGTGCATAGGCCACTCCCTACCCCCCACCCACCATGAATGTATTTTATTTGCGATGTGTTGGATAAGTACTTCATTACCCACAATCCTAAACCAGCAGTAATGCCTCTGATTGGTGGAAATCCATGATGTCGTGGAGACAAACTCGCGGTTACCATGGAAATGTTTACTGAGCCCGTGAAAAAGCTTTGCGTTTCCAACTCTGGCAGGCTGCCCAAGTCGTATGCCTGTGTCGTAGCAAAAAGTATGGATAGTTAGAGAACTGTAAGTACGTTTACTGAGCTGTAGATTACATCATATTTCAAGGATGACATTGTGTAAGTGAACTTAGCTAAAGTTAGGTAATTTAAAGTAATGTAAAGGCGGAAAGATAAGACTCGCAATGTTTTATGGGATGAGTAGTACTCGGAAAAAAGAATATGTAAACAGTCTTGTACCTTTGACTTTTTTGGGATTTGGGGTTCATTTTTTCACTCGAAATTATATTTTGTATGCTTATGAGTCACATTTTAGCTGGTTTGGCTAAGGCATGGTCTAAAACTGTTTTTATACAGATTTTTTCAGAAGTCAACAGGAGAAATGAATGGGAAATTTACTTCCGGAACCCAAGCTTTCTAGGACGAGGGGCGGGACTGTTGAGCTCTATAGGGTATAGAGCACATACTATGTAAGGAATTCAAGATAGAGTCAATCTCCCATCTGATAAAATATATAATAAAAGTGCTCTCCATTTACAGATTTTGAGTTTTGCAAAGTTCATAACATGATATTTGTAGCTTTGTACAGTAGAGCGGGACTGAACAGTACAGCTGCAGGGGGAGGAGCCTTTGGTTGAAGAGAGCCGCCCCCTTCAGCGCATGCTGAAGAGTATTAGCATTAGTCAGTACTGTCAGGCAAACAGTAAGAGAGTAGGCAGCAAGCTACACAGCTAAAAGATGCTTTGTATATCTCCATACAAAAGAATACCACTGAGATTGAAAACTGCTACTTACCTTTGGAAACATTTAGTGCTCACTACATTCAGACTAAAATCTGTCATTGCCCCCATAAATATGTAAATATTGCACATTACATATTTACTTTCAAGCATTGGACAAACTCAATGACTGAAAGGCCGCTTAGCTACAGCGGGAGTGAAAGAACGAACCATGACCTGATCAGTTGAGAACCAATGACAAAGTGAGAATTCATTCTCTGACACCATTCAGGTTTTTTTATGCCCTATGCAGTATTTATAGAATAGTGGAGATACCATTTTGTTTCCTAAGTGTAGGTCTTTGGAACAATAAGTGTCTAGGTGTCCCGAGTGCAGTGCAGTTGCGTCACTGTAGCCCATGGCTCTACAATGTGAATGGTTTGGACCAGGAAGAATCTTCTTCATTATTTATTATTTGCTCAAATAGCTGTCAGGCACTGTCGATAAACGGAGACGAGCCAATGCCACTGTCAATCATTTTTGGCATAGCAGGGTGAAACGGAGAGCATATTTCAGCCAAAACCTTCCCATCTGACATACTGGTAAATCAATCAGTTTGGAACGACACTGAGAAGTGGTTTGAAGAAATTGGGTAAACTGTCGAGGCTATTTCAGCAAAAACCATCTCTCCTGACAGACTGTAAAACAGTATGCTGAGGCGCCACTGACTGCCCCAAAGCTGCAGCCACATCTCCTGATGATGAGAAATATAGTACGACACTCAGGCATCATTGGATGGCTGCAGGTTTGATGGTTTCACCCACAGAGACCGACTCATTTAAAGCATGGAGAAGCACAGAGGCTATTCTCTGTAGCCTGCGGCTTCCTGTGTGACTGGAGCGATGACCCAGCTGGAGGACAGGATTCGCCCGGATCTCAAATGGCAACTTGTTCCCTAGTACTAATGTACCACTCGTTGGTCTCTGGTCAAAATGAGTGCACTACATAGGAAGTAAGGGGACATTTTTGGAGGCACTTTCCCTCTCCTGATCTTGGCAGTGGGATAGACTGTCACCCACACGCTGCTGCGATGCCGAGCCAAAAGCAAAGAGGAATCTGCATGAGGCCCACCTACATAAACGGTCCCAGTGGACGGGAAGGGGGGGTGTATGTCCTACCTTCTTGACAGTACATCCCTGTCAACAGTGGAACAAACCTTTTCATTTTATTTAGACTGTCAGATGACTTGCAGCTCACAGATTAAAGACTCCGCTTTAAACAACAGCGCAGTGTGGGTGGGGGACACAGTAAAGAGTGAAATACCTTGGTAACCATAGAGCAAAATTTCCCCATATGTTGTAACATGGATCGACATGTCACGTCACTTGAGAATCCAAAGCCTATAAATGACACATCTTTGTAACTGTGATGTGCCACGTGACAGTAACTGACGTCATCCAGGCTGTGTGAAGGCACACGAGAGAGAGAGAGAGAGAGAGAGAGAGAGAGAGAGAGAGAGAGAGAGAGAGAGAGAGAGAGAGAGAGAAATAGAGAGAGCATATTGAAACACAGATCAGGTGACAACCACATGACAAATGTAGTCATGGCGAAAAAGACACTGGCGTTAACAAAAGCTAAATCAAACAAGACAGCAATCATTGTATGGTAATTCAATGTGTTGCCAGATGCACCAGGCGTGTGCAGCCTTCATTTTAACATCTCTTAAGCATACCCACACCAGTTCCATTTATCGGTGGCTACGCATGCTTGAGGAGGACACCATCTCCGTGTGGTCTTCCATTAAGCCCACCCGTCAATGATGATGACCAGCGGTTGGAAGACACAAGTGTGCCAGGAGCCAATCAGTGCCTTGCTGTCCATTCTGATGTAGTCAGCCTTATGTCACACAGTAATGTCTTTAAATAGATCTCTGCTTGGCAGAAGGTAATATCATATAAACAAGTAGTATTTGGAAGAAAGTAAAACATAACTTTGGATTACTTCTGAAAGATGTTGTCTCTCTTCTTTTGAGATGACATGAATATACTTTTAAGTCTCTGTTTCGTTTCAGGGCAGGATTTGATTTAAACCACGATAGGAAGAAAGGAAGAAATTAGGCTTTGAGACTGACAGCCAAATGGCTTTTCATCCTAGCCTACGCTTGCCTTCCCTGCCATGAAGCAAAACAAAATACATGGGGTCAATTATCATAATCCTTTTGAATAGTCAATTTTTACTTTTTTTTTCTTTTTTAGCTAGTCTGTATTACAAGTAGAAATTACACTGGTATAAGTTGTACAGTTGCGTGATATGATATTAAAACTCAGTGCCTACATTGCCTGAAGATGAATTGTGTTGGTGAATAAGTAACTAATTGTTTTGCATGTCCCACAAATGATATGGGTTGTGCTTGTGAAGGCAGTTTTTATCCCTTATCCATAACTACTGTTAAAATCAACACACAAAACACTAACCCTGTTTGTCTCAGTTGGTAGAGCAACTCCCAGTTGAGGGATATAAACCAGTATGCATTTGCTATGTAAGTCAACTGTTAAATTATGTAAGTATAATATTAAGGACACCTGAGTAAATGAATAACATTTGCAGTGTGCCTGCATTCCACATTACTGACCCCTAATCAACAGACATGTGGAAGTATTGTGATGCTTTGCCTGGACTCGCCATTATTTTGAAGAAACCATGAATTCTAGTCTGTGTCAGGATTTTAAAGGAGAATGTCAGGTCATTCGTCCGTGAGATGAAGCTGAAGCAATACTGGGTCATGCAGCAAGTCTACATTCGAATGGCCGAAAAGCAACAAAGTTGTTCCTTTTTGGAGTGGCCTATAATGAATGTTCAGACCTACAGTATAAAGCAGCATTGCGTAGAAGAATAGGCCAATATTTTCTTCAGTGCAATGTCACAATGTAAGTAGTGTTTGCTTGTAGTCTTTGTAGCTAAAAGTGACACAACCAGTGTCTAAGCTGGCAATCACTTTTTCAAAAGGGGTCATAGGGTGTTGTATAACTTTGTTCATTACAAGTTGAAAAATAAAAGTTTGGTTTGTTCAACCTTGGCCAAAAACACCCAGCATTAACATTTATTTTTTTCCCATGCTGTGGCCCACAGTAAGTAACCAGCTGGCCACCACAGACAAACGACTCTACACTCACCACATGAAGCCACCAACAAAATTACGCTGAATTCATACTCTGTTCAGTAACCTGCCTTTAGATATATTATACTCAAACTGTACATTAGTTACAGTAAATCCACAGCTCATAATTCCGTAATACTCTAGGTTTATGCTTGCCACTGGTTTGTGAACTGGATTACGGTCAAATTAGTTCACTATCAGGTTTTCTGTACTGAACTAGATTGATATAGCATTTGCCTAATGAAACTACAACTCCCTAAGGCCCAGCATTCCCGTCCGGTGGTTTCATACTTTATCTCATGAATGATTAGATTTCTCCCTAGAGAATCAGCGCAGTGAGCCAACAAAAATGAAAATCACTGAAATGTAATCCAACTAATTTAACCGACAATGGTTCAATTAGTGTGTGATGGGCTTCTTTTTACAAAGATGAGAAACCAGAGCTACCAGAAGAATGATAGGGCTATTTCTATTCAGATACTTTTAAAATCAAACAGCTGCTGTGCTCCAACAATCATTTTTGTAGTTATTTTAACTGAAAATTATTGATATTGTAATTTGAGGTCTGATTATAAGAAGGGGTTTTCTAAGTACAGTGTGACATGTTAGGATACATACATTAAATTCATTGAATGCCTGTTGTCATGGAAACATTTCTGTATGTCTATATATACAGTAGTCAATTGATGCAAATGACTTCTCTCTAAGCTCCAATCTATGGATTTTACGAAAAAATGGTTTTGCTGAATATGGAACGTTTCTGGGAATATATCATTCAAAATTATATAACTAACATTTTTAATGTTGTGTTTATATGTTTGTTCAGTAGATCAGCATAATACAATATACCGGATATACATACATTTAGTGGTCTGTTGAATATATAAAGCAATTTGGATTAGTTCCTGCCTTGTCAAAAAGAGAAGAATACTGTACTTCTCCCTGCTTCCATAATAGATAATATACCTTAGAAAACACAGAACACTGAAAAGGAGTCTGTCTCTTTGACTGCACTCACAACTGCATCTTCATTAAATATACAAAATCATTGTTTCTTTCGCAAAACCCATTTATACAGTGCCACTTAATCTAAATGAACCTTGTCCACAGGCTATTGTAGTCTTGATAACCCAATCCTGAGCAAATGTGAATAAGGTCTAGTTTTAATGAGTACTCTTTAATATAGATAGGATCTGCTTCAGTGCCTACGTCACTACCTTGTTCGCTCAAACAAAACAAAATAGTAGCTAGCACAATACAGATCACAGAGGTTACTTTAACAGTTTAACAGACTGTAATTCACAAGTGGCTACTTGACATCAGCTCCTTTCAATAAAACCACAGGAGAAGTTTAGCAGGCACCTTTTAATTTGGATGTTCTGGCATTTTTACCATGTGATTGGTTGAAAGAGTCTGTCCCTATTCTTTTTGTTTTAATTTCACATTTTCCATCATTGAAACCAGTCACAATTTTGCCTAGGGTCAGACTTTTTAGACCAAGACCATAGCACCTACATAAGCTTAAGAATATCAACAAATGACCTTCTGAACACTACAGAGTGACAGAAGTGACCTTAGAAGTAGTCATTTAGCAGAGAGGCTTACAGGAGCAATTAGGGTTAAAGATGCAGTCCAGGATTTTAGCCAGTTGTTGTAAAACTGGCGCTATTGAGCTGAAAAGGATCCTGGAAAATTGTGTACTATCATTCATTGGTGCTCCATATCCTGATCTGTGACCCAGGTCATCAAACCCTCCCTATTTAAATGTGGAATTTCATGGCTGACTGATGTGTGACAGAGATTCTTCTTACATAAACAACATATTGCACATCCAGGCCAAAATAGGATGTTTATAACATTATTTGTTGATTGCAAAAGTCCCAGACTGCATCTTTAATTTAATTAATTTCCTTGGTCAAAGCCACAATTACCTATTTTCACTGTGTTAGTTCATTTTCTTAGAGATCATTACTGTTTTCTCATAGGCTGGAAATGTTATTTAAAATGTCTAATACCTCTTTCCCCGGACCTCCAGCACGAGGCAGCTCACATTGTCATAAGGCTGCCTGAGATTTGGGATAGATTATCTTAAATTATCTACCTTGCCATGTTGCTCTCCAGTGACTCCTTGTGTGCAGATCGGGCACGGGTAAAATTCAATCGTGGAAGTATAGTTTGTAAACTTATTCGGCGTAATCATCCCGCGTATGATCTGACAAAAAAGGGCAAAAAGAATCAGCCGGCTCAGCGTCATGTGGTTGGATGAACCATGTGAGCGACCTTTACCGTCCCGCATCTGTCCAAGGAGTTGCAGAGCTCCCGACAAGGCAGGGTTAGTGGGGAAAATTGGACAAGACCAATTGGGAGAGTAGAAAAATGGGGGGATAAAATAATAAAATAAATATAAAAATGTGTAATGCAAAATATTTTGAAGCTATGGTTACAGTATTAGCCTACAGTACACTGTACAGACCACCCTGTCTAAAGTGTAATATTCAGGGCGTGCTATTAGCCAAAAAATACTAATACCACTAATACTAACACTTCAAACAGGCTGGTAAAAAGTTTTACCATAATGTATTGTAGTTCACAGGAAACTGTAACATGAATATTATAAAGGGCTCAACTGTTGTGTCGGTCAAATGACAAAAATAAATTTGATTGAATTATTACAATCTCTTCCCTTTGTGTATTTACTGTATAGCACGGGATTACACTCTAAATTGTCATGCCATGCATACACCAAATTCAATTTTCGTGTACTATAAATGCGCCATAGGTGTATATGGGCAAAGTTTAAGGTTAGGCAACACTCTAAAATGGCTTACAGGGAATGGTTAAGTTTAGACAACACCAGTGTGGTTAAATTTAGGGTTAGGTTTTGGTGTATGGTTAGATATGATTTTGGTGTGTACAACACAAAAAAGTTAGGCATACCTACACCACTTCGGCATAGGGTGAATTGCCCTAAAGTGAGACAATTTTCGCATTTTAGATTTTTGTGAAATATTGTGATATAAACACAGACTGTAAAAAATATAAAGCATACATTGCAGATAAGACATTCAGAAAACAAATTATTTTGATCACATGACACCATAGCTATGGCTTACCAATAGTTTCGCTGACATGCATGTATTTATGGGGACCTACAAACGCTAGACCTTAGTTGTCCCACATTAGGCAGTGTCTCACTTTAGGACAATTCACCCTATCTACAGTATAGCACGCGAAAATTGCATATGGCATCTCTAGAGCACGATAAAACAACATATAATATTTAATGTGTAACACTATATGCACGCATTGTTTGAGATCAGGCTGATTATCATTAATAGTCTACCTACCTGACGGTAGAGAGTTAAAATCTGTTTCCAATAATCCTGAATGTAAATTGATAGCGTGCACGCAAGTGTGTGCATTTGTGCGTGTGGAGTGTGAGACAAGAGTAATTATCTAGTTGCACGGTTCATAGGTCAGGGCGACAGGTCCAGCTAGGATGAAGGCATGTGTATACCTCCCTACTAGAAATCAGATTGAATCATCCCCCATTAGGAGTCAGCATTTCAAAAATATTTTAAGTGCATGTCTCAAAGCGCCAGTCTGACCGGTGTGTAGCATGCCGCATGGAGACGCTGGGTTTATGAAGCCACAGAGAATCATAATATTGTATCGTCCTGGCATGGATCCATGAGGGCTGCGCTGCCTGCATGCTGATGGTTGACGGCTAAGGCACCGCTCTACTGTGCCACTCATCTTAATGGACGCAGTGAAAACATGCTTCAAAGACCTCCCATCTGGAAGCTATGATAAATAGTTCGGTGGGCGAGGTGCAAGCCAAGTTGAGCCAAGCCCCGGTACCAACATGACTGCTGACATACACATAATGAACAGAATGATGATTTGTTCTGCCTGCTCAATACACCCGTCTTTGATTGCAGCTCTTTATTTACAAAGATTTGGATCATGCGGTGCTGTATAATTATGCAAAATGGAAATGCTTTATCCTAAGCTGAAATATGCTACCCCAGTAAAATATATATTTCCTTTTTTGTATTATATTTTCCTCTTAACCTGTCATTCAGCATTTAAAATATGATGGCCTCTCTCGGACAAGGTTGTAAATAGTTTTTCATAACCACAGTGTTTTTGTGATATATTGTATATACTGTTCAATGTATAAACTATATAGAATAATGAATGGCAATGTGGATGGAAAACTTTGCTGAGTGTTTCCTCCCCCTTTCCTTTATGCTCTCAGAGGCATATGCATAATTAAGTAATCTTATTAATGAAAATGTTTAGAAACACTAGATTAGTATCTTATTAACCTATAGCTGGGAGTGCCCTGATTTGTAAGATACATCTTTTTCAGAACCAGCTTCTGTTTATCCAGAATGACAAGAGAGAGTGATCCACAAAATTTACAAGGTGTGAAATCGCCTCGGTATGCATAAAAAGAGCCTTTAAAACTCTCCCTAATCCTCTCAAACTCCACAGAACAAAGACAAGTATGTTATTCAATAAGCCAAAAAGGGTTACCCTTCAGTTACTTTACACCACATCAACAGTTTAACAGCAGAACAAAAAATGATTTATTGCATTGTCCACACGATTAGTTAAAATCTCAAAATGATAGGTAGTTCTGTTTGGAGTCCAAAGTATACTACAGTGGTTCACAACTTGTATGCTTACTGTATCACCAGCTGAATTACTGAGTACCACTGAAGTACCCCTTCAGGTGAAAATTACTAGTAAGGCTGTGTACCCCCTGCAGATAGGCCACGTTCCCTTGGTTGGGAACCACTAGTATAATATACCAAAAAGCAATAAGTGAATTTTGGTTTCTGAAGATCAGTATATATGGAAATAGATTTACCTTTAAGACCAAGATGCCACCTCTCAAAGTGACATTTATTTTCTACTCACTCTGCCTTTATGATCCTGTTGGTCAGACAGTTACATTGCAATTTTCATTCCAGTCCAACTTCAAACATACCACTAGCTGCTATTTCCTTCTAGCATATGCAATGTCCAAAAATCTCAGCAAATACAAATGGGCCCATGGCGCTGAGGTTGCTCTGGTCAGTGAAAGCTGTGTTAGAGCAAAATGACTGCTTATTAACACTAAACCCAATTATTATTAGAGTCTTTGAAAATGTGTAAAAACAGCACTCATTAGTCTTGGAATATGACATTATTTAATCCTCATTAAGAGCACAAGGCCTTCTAGAGCAGTTCAGCTTAATGTAATTATATTGTAATAATATTGTAATAATGTCATACATTTGCAAAGCAAAATACTAAATGCAACATGTCCTGACACAACCAGAAGACCATGGTCATAGCGCGTTTGCTGGGCCGTTAACATGCTACCGTAGACCAATAAGACCACTGTTTGATTGTTAAACCTGGGTAGCTCACCTACGTTTCAAAATGATTTGGTGTAACACAATCCTTATTCAAATCAATTGTAAAGAACTTTTTAGAACTTCACAAAATTCAAAAACCTTTGGATGAACTGACAATAATGCCTGAAAAATGCTCAGATGGCTACCAGGATTGGGATAGGATTTGTGCCACAAATGCTAAAACGTAACGCCAGAAAAACTAAACCGAAATATGGACTGCTGTCATGGACTGCTGTCATGCAAAGATGGATTGCATGGTGAGAAAAATAGTTTCTATTTGGTGAGCTATCACGTTACGCGCATAATACCTGTATAGTAAAGCATCCCCCCCACACTCATCCGTGCAACAGAGTGTACCGGTATGTCACAAGTACAAGACATCACAGACGGTGACTATTCAACCACAACATTTAAAACATGACCAAATCATTTTAAACTACTTTTGTTTAACAGTAAGTGATAGAACTGATGAGACAGAACAAATCTCAACAGGCCCAGAGTAATCTGAGCACACACAGCCAGGTGGCAGCTCTCATCTCCAATCCACACACAAATATTCACCCAATCTGATCTGACTGGACTGCTGCCCCTGGTATCCAGCCACTCATTCTCATATCATCCAAATACAGAAAAAACACTGGCAGAGGAAGGAAGCTGGTTTAATGCAAATATCTTTGTTTTCCAACCTCTAAATTGGGCCTGGTGGGAAAAACTGCACTGATACGATGAGTACCACATCATCAATTGAGATTAGCTGGGTTCTTGGCCATGGGTATAGCTCTGACACATTATATGCAGTCATTTTTCATCCAGTGACTTCCACTCAGTGCTAAAAGCCCTCAGAAAATGAAGTGAAATGACAGTGATTCATGTGCAGCTAGCCTCCACCTCCAAGTTATCTCTACAGATAACCGAGGTAGATTAACCGCCAACCATTTTCTTTTTTAACATACAAGCCAATAAAGCAAAACAAGGAACATTCCACCATTTTGCCAGTCCCTATAACTAGATGGTATGCTATGATTTTTTGTCTTTTTTACTTGACCATTATTTACAGCAAGGACTTGTGGGAAGTGTTACAGGGGGAGGCGGAGCAGTTAAGGTTAACTGTCTTGTTTATAGAGAGAGTCTGAGCAAGACAGAGCATTCACAGAGCTTTCACCTTGGCTTTTGGGGGATTAGAGCCAGGGACCTTTTGGACAACAGGAAGACACTCTAACCACTAGGCAATCTTGCAACCCCAGAGTTGGTAATTATGGCAAGTATTAAGGGTCAATAATTAAAGCTATACTTTAAGTTTACAGGTTAGAAGTTTAGGTTAGGGAGAAATATCATGGTTGTAATTTGTAATAGGAAAAATGTGTGTTCAGTAAGTGTGTATCGGTATGTGTGTATCGGTATGTGCGTGTGTGTGTGTGTGCGTGTGTGTGTGTGTGTGAGAGAGAGAGAGAGAGAGAGAGAGAGAGAGAGAGAGAGAGAGAGAGAGAGAGAGAGAGAGAGAGAGAGAGAGAGAGAGAGAGAGAGAGAGAAATCAACATCTATCTGTACGGATGGAGGCATGACGTCGCCATAAAGTTTGAAAAAAACCTAGGGTTTAGGGTTAGGCATTAGGGCTAGATGCAGGCCTAAGTGTTAGGCTACTGAGTTTAGGGTACATTTTGAGTTTAAGGTTAGGGCTAGGGGATAAGGAATGTGGGGACTTTAGTTTCTTCGTTCCCCACATGGATCTAAATATAAACACGCTTCTGTCCATATTCATGAGCATTTCATGAGCTGCCAGTTGGTCCTTGGAATGTTTGAGGCAGGCAGTGACTCGAAGAAAGAAGGGAAACAGAAGGACACTTCCGCTCACCTTGAACCAATCACCTGAAGTAACAGGAGCTAGACTGATACTGTAGCCTGCTCCCCTCGCCCCACCCCTCCCTTGAAAAACACCTCCCTCCTCCTGTCTCCCTTTGCCTTTACTTACAACCCCCCCCCCATAGATCTCATTATTATAACTAATGCATCTCTGTTCAAAGGCCATCAGAGCCCTACCAGCACTTTGGGCACAGTTATACACACACATGCACATTATTTGGATACACACGCACAGCAACAGTACACAATGGGGATGTAGAATGTTTAAGAATTGCCTTGGATGAACCTGTAGGCTGTACTTCAGTAAACAGCTACTATACACTGTAAATTGTGGCAGCAAGGGGGACTAGTGGTTAGAGCATCTGGTGTCCGAGTGGTCCCTGGTTCTAATCCCCCAACCATCAAGGTGAAAACTCTGCTCTGTCCATATGCAAGACAGTTAACCCTAATTGCTAACGGAAGTGTCACGGCTGCCATGGCAACAGTAAAATGAGGATTCTACAAAAAATCTTAAATACAGGTATACACAAAATTGATAGGAAACTCTTGAGAGTAGCAGTGGACTAGTTTGCCAAGCCTATTTGCCATATGCATGCCCAGAGGTGTGAATGCTTAATATGCCTAAAAATATTAAAGCATTCCTTTGCTGGCATTAATATCCATAGAAATCAGTTTGCTGCTGGCTTTTGGTAAACTGACTGACTGAATTGTGTTTGACCAAATACAACCTCATTTTTCAGAGAGCAAGTCTGACATTTCCACAGAGATGGGCACTGAAATTGTACTACACAATGGCTTAGATGACTGATAATTGGCAAAATATTCTGTATTATTTACATATACATGTATTACATACATGAAAGAGTGATATGTGTTGTTTCAGTTTCTTTGATTTAGTTCCTGATTATTTGGTTGGAACACAATTGGGTGAAAGTAGCACTCAAACATCGAAACAGAACACAATCAATGAGAAATGTCAGGAGTTGTTTAGTTTAGGTTTAGAACTTCAGACATTTTAGACATGAATGATTGGCTAAATGAAGTTGATTAGAAGAAAATAGTTAGAGTGCAGTCTTGATTTTTCAGCACAGCCTTTGTTATTGATGTTACCAAATGTTTTTTTAATGGAAGTTCCTCAAATTTCAGAAATATAATGTGTGGTGTCCCTCAGGGCATATTGCTTAGCCTGTGAAGTTCTCTACATTTACAAATGATTTCTCACTGGTCTTACTGAAGTCTTAGAAACAATGTATGATGTATGCTGATGATTCCAGCTTCTTTATGTCATTTCAGCATACATAAAGCCAGTGAGCTCACTGAGACTATATACGAAGATATACAGTCAGTGTATAGGCAATGAACTACAAACGGCAGCTAAAACTAAGAGCATGTATGCTGTTCTAAACACTCTGTAAGAACTAAAGTGCAGATGAAGGTGTTCATAAAGGTTAAGACCATTGACCGCTTGTACACAACTTGCATAAACAACATCAGGCTACAGTCTTCAGAGAATGACAATTCTTATTGTTGGCAACCTATATTTTAATATTATGGTTCTAAGTACATTCAGAGACCTAACAATTCAAATAAGTTGTGTGCTACTTTTCTGGAAATGCACTAGAGGACATCAGCAAGTATATTTCAATTCTATAGACCAAATATATCACTGGACGTAACATGTGTGACGACAACCATTGATATGTGAAGATCTGATTTGATCTTGGTTGCGGCGGTGACGCTTTTAGACGAGAGGGAGGTAATCTAGCTAGCTAACTGATATTAATTGGAATGCTAACGAAAACCAGTATTAAAACAAAACGTAAAACAAAATGTAACGTTACTTACCGGAAAAACTGAACAGCCAATTTCTTTGAGTGTCTTGTCGTACAACCGAACGCCATAGCCACGCCCTAAACGCCACTTTGCTTTATTGGCGATTTAAAAATCAACAAGACCATAATTAAAAAAATGTATATCATTATGTATTGCAGAAGGCTTAAATCTAGCGATTGAGACCATATATTCATTATGAAAATGTTAACTGAGGTAATAAATCAAGTGAGAAGTGTCAAATTCTCATAGACTCTTTTGCAAACAGACGTATCGCCCCCAGCTGGAATTCAGATAGAATGCAGGTTTAAGGCACTTCCACATTTGCGTCACTTTGCCAAACCGGATGCTCGCCCTGTGGTAAATTCTTAGGGATTAGGTCAGGCATCTCCAACCCTGGTCCTGGAGAGCTACTGTCCTGACTGTTTTCACTGAACCTGCGTCACCACACCCCGATCAGTCCAGGTAGGAGCACCATTACAGTTGCCTACTACTTGTCAGTATTTGGGTGAGATAAATCAGATTATCTATCTGCCACGTCGCTTTCCAGCGACTCCTTGCGTCCAGATCGGGGCGCCTGTAAATTGAATTGCGGACGTATAGTTCCTGTGCATGAGCTAACTAAAGGGTTCCGTGTTTGCTGAGCAGTGCAAAAAGAATTGGCAGCTGGACAACATGTGGTTGGATGAACCATGTGAGCGCCCCTCGTCATCCCACAGATCTGTCCAAGGAGTTGTGGTGCTGCTGACAAGGCAGGGAATTGGGAAGGGAGAAAATGTTGAGGAAAACAAAACTGAAAACTATTGCCTTCCCGTGCAAAACAACACTATTTTACTACTAAACAACTTTGTATAAGTCAAAAAGATCTAAATTAATTTCCCTATGAACCGTGGGGGACAATTTATTTATTGACATATTTTAATTAGGAATATGCATGTGTATAAGATTCCAAATTGCCTCATATAACATACAGATTAGACCCCAATACATATCCAATAAGACTTGATACCAAGGCTCCAAAAACAATTCATTGCAACTTGCAATATTTTACAGAACCATTTATACATGGAATGTCCTTCCATCTACAACAAGATTAAGTAAACAGCAAAATCACCTTGAAAAAAAAACCTGTCATGGCCCAACAGTAATTGTGAACAGACGTCCACAAACAAACTCCAACACACAATATACAAACATGCACAAATGACTTATGTTGTTGTGTTGTGGTATTTATTTACATTTACAGTATTTACTTCTGGCATTTTGAGGGTTTTTGTGTTATTTTTTTTCACCAGGATGAATTAGTGCTGCTTTGGCAAAACATGAATGTGTATCTAAATAAGCTTGCCAAACAAGACATCTATACCTTGTATAACCCATACAAAAAGAAAGCTGACAATCACAAAGTGCCTATATCCTACTACAGTAGTGTAGATGATAAATAACAACATCAATTTTGATGGGGAACCCATGAGAACGAATGAGTCATGAAAGCATTTTTGACATTAGAGCAGGCAGGAGATGTCCCGCCCAGTGCCGCTGTCAATTCAGGCACCTGACTGGCTGACTGACTGACTGACTGACTGGCTGACTGGCTGGCTGAGTGACTGACTGGCTGCCCGGGTGTATGATTGAGAATCACCCAAGGCTGAGGCTGCCCCATAAGTCACTGCAGTGATTGAAGCTGCGGTCCCGGAGTGAGGGCGCTTTTAAATGATTGATTGCACTCTGGACTAACAAGAGGATCTCGTCAGCACTGTAGAAGCTTAGGCATGATTGACGGCTCCCCTCGCTGAGACCTCCCCCCACCCTACTCGTCAACCTGACCCCGACCCCATTAGCCAACACTGTGAATATGCCAGCAGCGTTTACTCTTGACAGTGCAGTTACTGTAGTCCACTTCTGTGAAGGTGAGCATAGAGAATCAGGAGAATTCTCATTATCAGGAACTAATGCATCGCTATTCAAAGGCCACCTGAGCCCTACAATCGCACTGGGTACAATAGAACATAGCTAGATGACGACACACGCACCAACGCACACACAATGCTCAAGGATTGCCAGCTCACCTACATATAGGCTATCCTTAGATTACCGTCTACATGAAGATAACACAGACTTAATATAACAATATCTGTATTGATGTAGTGAGTTTAATGAGAAGAGTTATGAGGCGGCCTTGTTTTTACTGAGGAGCTATTCTTCCAGGAGGCATGTAAGGCATCAGCCCAAAACCAAGGCTCTTTGTTCTTTATGTGTTTTAATGCCGGCGACGCCTTTGTTTCTCTGCCTTGCACTCCTCTCAATGTTGCCTCTAAGGGGACGCATTGAAGAAGGAGGTGTTTCTCCCCTCAAAGGGATTAAGCTACTTTGAAAAGGTTCTCTCGAGGCTTAAAAGGGAAGTGAGGAGGAAAAAGAAATGAGGAAAATAAGAAGTGTGTGTGAGTTATGATGAAAGAATGTTGGAGGATTAAACAACAGGCAGTGATTCCCATGATTAGAGGACGAAAAGCCAATAAAGGACTGACTAAGACCAGAGGACACTCTTCGCCTTCTCCTGGGCAACAGCAAAGCCTTGTGGGGTAAAAAAAGCTCCTTCAAAACAACAGGCAATGCTGGTACTGTACATCATATAGCATGTCCTGAGTGGTTTCAATAGCACTACTCCTCCCATAGTGCAGTGCAATCCCAGCACCGCCAGCTACCTTCTATACTAGCTGAGGGAAATTCAAGATATGGCAGGTCTTTATTTTTGGCAGCAGGTAAATAAGTGGGTATTCTGAATTGCTGACCCTTCTACCACACTTTCAAACACAGGGCCAGAGGAAAACACACAATAGGACAAGGCAAAAACACCATCTACCCTAGTCTCTACCTCACCTCTACTTCCATCTCACATGACACAAGCATGACATATCTGTCAATACAGCAGCCAGGAATAACACTGGCCTCATGAATAGATGAATAATGCAACAGGGGTCTGTCCTCTCTGTACAAAGGCACCCCCGGGAGGGAGGCTAGAGGATTGGGAGGGGCTAGGCGGGGCAGCAGGGAGAGGTGTTTGGATCTGAGATCAGTGTTTTTGCTTCAGCCTCTCCCAGTACAGCTGCACATGTTAAAAGCTACTCCAATACGAAAATATGGTTCAGTATCTTACTTTTTATTCTCAATTTAGAGGAACTCACTCAGCATCGGTCCTCAACATAGTATAAATACTGTGGAACCTCAGCACCTATTCTCAGCGTAGTGGAACGTCTGCTTATCTTCAACATAGCATAACCTTAGCAGCTATTGTAAACATAGTCATCGTAGCCAGCAGCATAGCGCCTTATATTCCAATGCTGGGTCAGACATTGTTGGGCCTGGTCGGTCCCTGGATGGGAGACAAATGCTGCAGAAGGGGGCACTCTTCACTCAGGTCTATAGACAATTCCCAATGCCCCAGGGCAGTGAAGGGACCATCTGCCCTGTGTAGGGTGCCGTCTTCCAGATGGGACGTTTAATGTGTGTCCTGACCCTCTGTGGTGACTAAAGATTCCCCCATTACTATGTAAAGCGCTTAGGGTCCTTAAAAAAATACTATATAAATCCAATGAATTATTTGTAATTAATGACAGCGGTACTGTACCTCATAAACCATGTTCGTCAACAAGAGGGAATCGCAGGATTTCGTGTTAGTTACCACTCGTCATTTCTAGACACAAACCAGATTTAAGCAGATGAAATGGAAACAGGAGCAGTTAATGGGGAATTTCACAGTGCAACGGACTACCCGTCGTCCATTTCGACATACAACATGGCAGCGTGTGATTGTGTGCAGTGCAAGTGCGAGTGTCCATTTACTTTGAGGGGTGTAATAAGGTAGAGCGTTTGCAAGCTCTGCAGGGTTGTTAGAGGAGGGAGCTGCTCTCCGAGGGTATCGGTACAGTGTCCACTGCAGGTTAGCTTGGGGGGCTCAGAGAATGAGAGCAGGAGCAGTGCAGAATCCGTTATTCTCTCTTTCAATAGGCCTGCTATCAGCATACCTTCCCCTGGACTCTGTAAAATAGCTTTATCCACATGGAAGGCACAGCCATGTGACATGCTTTAATGCAGTCTCTAGAGTAACACAGCCTCGGTGCATGCAGCTGACGTCCCCCCGGAGCCCCTGCCCACACATTACACATTGCTACATGGATTGACAGATGGCACTGTTGAGTCTGGTGTTCCTCTGCCACCAGGAAGACCAATCACAGAACGTCCAAAAGCAACATTGTGTACAACAGAGTGACGGTAGGGTTTTAACATAGGGGACGTTTATGTTCGATGTCGCTGACAATGTTCTGCATTATCATACTTGAGTTTCCTATATTGTTTTTTTAGAACGGCAATCAGGCACGAAGGCAAACACACACATCGAGTTCAGTGATTATCTAATGCTTCACATCAGTATGATCTGATACTGTGGCATTTTAATTAAGTTCCACGACCATCTGGATAAGCCCCTCAGTGAAATGTGAACAGCTTTCCAGGTGATCTTTAAAGTCGCCCACCGGTCTCCTATCCCGCCCCTATTATCTTTTGATCCAGACTGGGACACTGGTGTGCTTTCTGCCTCCACATGGAGAGATGCCTCAGAGAGAGAGACATCTTCTAACCTACAATTCTCCCTTTGGCCAGTGAGGTATTTGGTGCACTGGGTCATCGCCTCTGCACGGCAAAGGCAAAATGCACACCAAAGAGGCTCCAAAATAATGACAAATGATGGAAATGTGTCTCATTTTATCTCCAATACAGACTTCCGAAGACAATGACGGTATGGCTGTTTTGGTGTTCCCATGGATGGGGGACAGTGATTAGCCTCACAATGCTATCTGAAAATGCAAGCTTGCACTCAAACGCTACAAGGATATCAGTCTGGTCCGACCCAACCAGCAACATTTGATTGACTACGGTTTGGATTTGGGTGATGATGAGCATGTGAAGTTCACAGGAATAAATGTGAAAAACAACAGCTTGTTGGTTTGATTGGGAAAAGGTCGATCTCATTGAAATGTAATGCCCCTTGTCCAAAACAATTTGATTCCTCATACTTCCAGAGTAATATCCAAGCTTGCAGTTTCAGGTAGGATTGTGAGGGTAGCCACTACAACAGCAAATCATTTTACTGTATCTCTTTAGAGATACAACTCAGCTCTGCAGGGTTGAAATGTTCTGCTTCTTGGTATTTATATTTTTGTTTACTGTAGCTATATCAATCCATAAAATGTACACATTTAATGTAAATTAAAATGATTTGCTTGCTAGCTGGTACCGCTGTTGTGGACTACATGATGACACAGTATCACAAGGCTGGCTACATTTTCTGCTGTGTTCACAAAGAACAGAACTGCTTCAGAAATAGAAATGATTTTTATTTTCTCTGCATTATTTTCTGCCTGGCTGAATTTTTTACCATTGCACGAACACTGCTGACCGTTCCACCTTGATAGAATTCTGCCCCACAGCTTGGCTGTGTTTAAAATAAATAGGCCAATCTTCCTAGCGCTCAATGTTTTGGAGTGACTTCATGATAAAATGTGCAGCAAAGATGTTTAAATCTAACCTAAGACTGATCACACATGGTTGTATTGTGAGAGAGACCCTGTGGGAAGAACTTAGGATGGAGGTGGGCAGTGGCAGGCACCAACTACAGAAATCCTATTGGCCTATTATATGAATCCATTTGTTTTTCTGTAGGGAAAGGGCATGTGTGCAGTAAGTCAATTAGCGCAGATATTTTTCAAAAGCAAGTGAAAATTTTGAAGTCAACTTTTTAAAGATGCAGTCTAGATGTTTGTGATTAACAAATAATTTTTTTAACCTACGTACCATTTTGGACTGGAAGTTTAATGTATACTATTTTGTTTCTATGTGCATAATGTATGAGTGGTATCAATATCATACCTTAGAAGTTGGAAAATTGAGGATTTGGCTTTGACGTGAGGCACACCTAAATACATACACATGACAAAAGATGATTATCAGGAACCCTTTTTATCTTTACAATGCTAAACGTCATGGAATACATTACAATATACAGGAAACTGTGTTATGATGTTTCCGCTGATGACAAAATTGGCAGATGGACGGTCCAGTTCCATCTTGTCCATACGCAGCCACTGCCCAGCCACTGGGGTTCTACTTCCTATCTGGAGTGGAGACAACAAGCGCATGCTTCAGGATTCAAACACCCGTTGGCCATCTGGCTCTTGACTTCTATCTGTGATATCAGTGTCAGTTGCGAATAGCGATAAGGACGCAGGTGTCTCTGATTAATAAACATTGCCAGTCTGGTGGGTGCTAACATTTTAAATAAAACCCAGCCCTGAACTGAATCCTAGGCTGAAAATAATATTCAAGCTGTCTCATAAGAAAAGACAAAGCATCTTTCCAGAAAAATCTAAGGTGACACTTTTCCAATGCTAAATTTATCATACTTTCACTAAAATGTAATGTATTCTGAGCAGATCACATATTTGATATGATTTTACAGATAACACTTTGACTTAGTTAAACTTGTTCCATGTGATGGAGGGATAGCTAAACCATATGTAGTAAGAGTTCCATTTATTTGCAAATATTAAACCATTTTAAATCCCAGAGCCCCAACAAAATGCCCCCCAAAACACATTTACATGTATCTGCTGGCTCTGCAATAATTATAGTCTCAAGTGTTTACTGTAATCATTTATTTTTCAGGAAAGCTGTGGTGGGAAATAGATCTAAGAAATGGCATAAACAGTTCAAATGTTGGTCTACCAAATAGTAGCACAGAAAAAAACATGTTATTATAAAGCTGTACAAATTAAAGAAATGTATTGCTTTGTCGACAATGAATGTTGCTTAGTCATTTACAAGTGTTTGGAGTTTGTGACAACAACTTGAGCTACAACCAAACTAGGATTGCCCATTTATGGGAATATTCAGAGGTGGAAACTTTCCATGGGAAATAATGGTAAAATATGGGAATAAACATAAATGCATGCAAATTAATATTAATGTTTTTTTGCAGTGGATATAATACAGTGCCTTGCAACATTCACCCAACGTTCATATTTCCACAGTTTGTAGTGTAACAACCTGGATAGAAACATTATTGTATTGGGATTTTGACCATTTGATTTACACAACTTACTGAACACTTTAAAGTTGCAAATGTTTTTATTTTGACACAAAATTTGAAAAAAAAACTGTGTATCCATAGTGTCCAAGATCTTGAGATGCCAAATAGGATCTCATTAGTTTGCAAGATCTTGAGAATCAGCTGTACATGTGATGGAAGAATGCACTGTGCATGCAGAGGGATGCAATTCAATTGAATTGGGGATAGTTTAACAAAAATAAGTCACAAGACATTAAATTGCCTTATGTGCATCCCACAAAAAAGGTTCACTGTTATAAGATATGTTTTTTATGAATTTAAGCAAAATTCCCCAAATTCCCAGGCTGAACTTCCTGTGAAGAATGTCAGGAAAGATTCCCGGAAACTTACCGGAAAATGTCAGACCCTTTGCAACCCTAAACCAAACCATGTCCTGTGATTTTCAAAGTACTTCTTTGAATGTACTTGGAACATTTTCTAAAACTTTTGGTTTAACCACTGGTCTGAATTGGTTTGCTTCCGGTTTTTCTCATATGCAACAGTAGCCACACTCTCAGGGGCCGACATCCTGAGCATATAATTACTGTATATCTGCAAATGAAAATCATAGCCAATTAAAAGTGTCTACATACTTGGATGTGATCCAACATGTTCTCAATGAAGCATCCTTATCACAGGTCCAGAAGCATGTTCCAATTTACAACATCACAGCTTGACAATTAGCTCCCAGCAATTGATGGCCATTTTGTAAAATAAATAGACCAATTTTGAGTTTGAAACCCCTGTGGTGCCATAATTTCTCCTATGGCATGTGTACTTGCAATAATTCTGATATTTTGTTGAGAACAACACTGCACTCATCACCTTGAAAATGAGCAATAATAACACATTTCAAAAGGACCATAGCCTCATCTTTTTTTTGTCTCCCTAGCACCTGCTTTCTACTGTTGTCTCAATAAAAAATAGAAAATAAATAAAAAGAATGCTTGCTCAACCAGGAAGGCTAGTCAGGAATCCTTACACACCAGAAGGAATGGATTCTCTCTACCTTTACAGGCATCTGTGCTGCCACAAGGAGTTGCTGAAGTGCAACGAGGCATGGCTACCTGACTCAGTTGCTAAGCCCTGACCAATGCGCTCTTCAAGCGCCCACATTACAATTTTTCACACAGTGTTTGAAACATACCTTTAATATTGTAGTCTTGGGTTCAATTTCCACAAGCTCTGAATACCATATTTTTTATCACTGTTTTTCTAAATCTAACAATCTGTTTCACACAAACCAGTATCAGATAAACATTTTTCTACCCTATGGTGTTTTAGGAACAGGGATCTTGATTTAGCCAAGTTATCCATTCACCTAAATAGTTCTTCCTTCGGGGCCAACGTTAACG
>JACXGM010001578.1:40948-53721 GCA_016801145.1 Umbra pygmaea
ATACGTCTAGCTCCTGGACCAGCAGTAGAGAGGTCCTACATCTTTTATACATCTAACTCCTGGACCAGCAGTAGATGTGTCCTATATCATTTATACACTTAACTCCTTGAACAGCAGTAGAAGGTTCCTATATATTATATACATCTTATTCCTGGACCAGCAGTAGAGAGATCTTAAATACATTGTACGTCTAGCTCCTGGACCAGCAGTAGAGGGGTCAAACATATTATATACATTTAACTCCTGGACCAGCAGTAGAGAGTTCCTATATCTTTTATACATCTAACTCCTGCACCAGCAGTAGAGTGGTCCAATATCCCTTTATACATCTAACTCCTGGACTAGCAGTAGAGGGGTCCTATATCCCTTTATACATCTAACTCCTGGACTAGCAGTAGAGGGGTCCTATATATTTTATACATCTAACTCCTGGACTAGCAGTAGAGTAGGCCAGAGTAGTCATATGCCTTTTACATTCATATTCAGGGCACACACAGATTCACATTTGTTTACTGCCTCCTTGCTGGGAATCAAACCCATAAGTCTTGCTTCCTCAACCACACAGTGTCTCACTAACTCCTTTCAATCAAGTTGACATCAAAACCGACTGGATGATGCAAATTAAATTCAATATATTTTTAAGTAATAGGTTGATTTAGAATGAGGAAAGCTAGCAGCTAGCCATAATTTATTGTGGATAAAACCAATGGTTTGAGCAAAATTACACAAGCAGAGAAAAGAAAAGCACATTTGTATGGGCCCACTATGTTTAAAGGAGTTTGACACACTGGCATGTCCTTGGAATTGAACAGTCATATAGAATAATGAGATCCAAGTGTCCTGTTACTGGTGCTGTGACTGTTATTGCATTATAATGGCTCACAGGCTGAAATATAATCACTATAATAGCATATTTTATTATTTTGGTATGAAACATTTTAAAGGTAATTTAAATTGGAATCCAATTACCAGCTTCTAACATCCCATTGGGTGACACAGTTGTAATTATTTGGAAGCAGTAACAGTACAGAGCTCTCAGAGATTCCAAAGCAATTATGAATTAATTGAAACAAGATATCCCAATGAATTTGTGATGCCTGAACTTGAACTAAATATTCATTGTTGATATGCTGCACCCATATCAATTTTAAAACTGTAATTACCGTAAATTGCTCTTAAATTATTCTAAATCGCAACCTGACAGAACAGTAGAAATGAAGAAGTAAAAAATACATTGGGACATTGTTCTGAAAAAGCAGTTAAGGCAAAACAGAAAACAGTTTTGCATATTGCATGGAAAATACTCAGAGAAGCAAATGAGAGTAACTAAAACCGTTTGAGTTACTCAAAGCAGGAAAACAAGTACAAAAATGCCTCGCTGAGTGTCAACAGTGACATCAGATACAGACCTCATTTATGTTAGCGAATAACATATTATAATTGCTGTGGTCTGGCTAACACTACCTGACAGATTGTTTTGGAGAATGGGCTAACAGACCTGAACAGCATCCAACCAGCACAGGGTTTATGCTCAGACTGCTATTACAACAACAGCATGAAAGAGGAAGCACTTAGTGAGACTAATTGACAAGAACAAATAGTGAAGCAAATCAGAGGAAACGAAAAGCACTAACAGATTTAGTAAATAAGCCGCAGTACTCTGAATCATATCTCAAAATTTCACCTTGTTCCTATCACTTGATGGTTATTTGAATAAGAACAAATTAGATACGTGCTTGGTAAAGATGTGGTTTCTGTAGTTAACCAGTTCTCGGTTCGATTTCTGCCTCGCACCCTTTCCTGTTTAAGTTGGGGCGGGTTGGAAAGAGTGTGGGGGAAGGGAGGAGAGGGGGCCCTAGTGAAGGAGCTCTTTATGTATGCAGAGGACATGAAGCTTCTCCAGACTCATTAAAAACCCACGTCACGTTGTCTGGGAACCGTCTCCGCTCGCTCTGCACCCTCTGTGTGGCCTTTACTTTGCGGCCCTTTGCTTGAGCGAAAGAAGCGTGACTCTGCTAACCAGCACCAGGTAACACACGGTTGTTTACCAAAGATAGATGCTGGGGAAACAGGGGAGGGAAACTATGACTGTTCCAGCCATACACAGATCTAGTAGGGTGCCTGGCTGATTCGTCGAGGCACTGGGGAAGTTGTAATGAAGCCAGGGGTACTGCTTCCTAGTGTTATTACCTTCAATTGAGCTAGTTGTTTGTTTATGTGCCCCTAATATCATCTGTGTCAAGACACATCATATCCTTAGATCTTAACCATAGTCTTGAATACTAGCCAGAAATTGTTACCATAAAAAAATGAAGACACCGATCTGACTGTTAGGAAGTAATTACTAAGAACAACAGCTTGGCAGTCACCTTCAGAGGATATTCTCTTCCCAAAAACAACAACAGCGGTGGGAGAGCAGTTCACACATAACCCCTAGCGTTATATTCAAACCACCATTTTGTTCATGGCTATCAAACCACAGGGAACATTGTTGCACTACTAATACGTATATCCCTTCCCAGCATTCAAATGAAATGTCAGCGACTCTCCATTAGACTGGTGCCTACAGCTATGTGGCCCGCCATACATCTCAAAGAAGCGGTTCTATCTCAATCTATACCGGCAGCCCACAGATGTACAGCTACAGAGAGACAAGGCCTCCTTGGAAGAATGTGAAGTAAGGAGGGAAATTGAGGAACAAGTGGAGTGCAGCTAAGCTGATCCAGAGTGCGAGCTGAGCAGGTGCCTCCTGAGATATTCCTCTGGCTGTGTGATGCATGCTCCCTTGTTTATCCCATTCAGAGTCTCCTACTGCATATCAATGAGTGTCAAAGAGCCTGGGGGGTGTCGGCACGGATACCCAAGCAGCACAGCACCGGTAACGTCAGCCGGCTTACCGCCTCAGGTTCAAACAGACCCTATTAGACAGCAGTCGCCATTGATCTTAACACACTCTAAAGAAGGTTCAATCATTAAGTCCCTTAATACATTTCAAAGAAAGGTAAAACATTTGGGAGGTCACTTTGCAAGGATAATATTTACGGTGATGAAACATACACCATTTGAGCTGTTTTATGCTACTGCTGTGTCCTGGAAAATGGGAACTGTTCTATTTTTCCACCTTTGTTGAAATATACAGAGACGAGGTCATTTCAGGCATGGTTTAAAATATGTGTAGGCTGGGACTATCGCGCCGGGTGAAAGCTGTGCCACCGTAAACGTCAACACTGACAACGAAGCTCATCTGCCAGGTGCCGACTTAACCAAGAAATGAACTGCTCATCACCGGTGCTCCACAGTCTATCAGATGCTTCATTGGCCATGCAATGAATAAAATATCAGCAAGAACCAGGAGAAAATAGTGTGTGTGGTGTGTGTGTGTGTGTGGGTGTGTGTGTGTGCGTGTGTGTGTTGGGGGGGCAGAGGAGGAGGGAGAGAAGGAGAGAGGAGCGAAAAAAAGGGTGAGATCCATATCGCCGGGGACCCTAGAACAAACTGAAAACTAAAAGAAAAACAAAATGACTTCATTCATATTCAATTATTAAAACATTGTTTCGATCACAACCACCATCTAATTTCGGAGAATTAGATGACTGGCTAATTTGGCATCATCGTTTTTACACTCGATTCCCCGGATGATCAGCGGGATGAAAGAGCGATCTACTCTACGTCAAAAGAACACCGTTGACGTGCGGTAGCTGTCACATGATGAAATACTAGAAATATTCTGGTACTGTATGTCTGGTTAAAACATCAAGTTACGGCTGAAGATATACAGTGTTTTAGGAAGGAATAAAAGAGTGGATTGATCAATATTTCAAAGCGGTCTGGAGACACTTTCTGAAAGGCAAGCTACGGCTCCTGATGGAGAATAGAGCCCAGGCAGTGTGTTTGTAGCTGGCACTGTGGCATAGCAGGGAGAGCAGCATTCTTTGCCACTCAACTACAGTACAACAAGAATCTGATAAGGCCACATTCAAACAACCAACGACAGATTGTAAACAATCTTGAACAAACATGAAGAATGTGCCACCCATGAGCAAATAAAAACAAAACGTGAAGATAAAAGCCTACAAACAAATCCATTAGGACACCGATGTTAGCCAGGTTTACAGTAGGTAGTTCTTCTAATCTCAATAATTTTATCAATAGTCTTTATGCCTCCAACACAGGAACTGGTAATGTAGGACAACAGGATAAAAGTTGTCAGTAAATGGCATAGAGCTGGCAGACCATTTTGGGTTTTGTTCATTAACTCCCCGGGGGGGGGGGGGGGTTGGTTAGCTGGCTCTACCACACACATATGCAGGAACGCACTGAGACTTACACAGACACACACCTTTGAGCGCTAATAGCTAGATGCTGCTGATTCATAGTCCATTAGTGTTTAAGCCATGAAATGCAATGCCCAGACTGTATGCGTGTTCATTCTGTAGATAAATGAAGGGTCTAGTCATTGTTCATGTTGTCCACAGCAGGGCGTAGAAGATAGATGCACACCCCGCTGAGGTCAGAGAGTTGAATGACATGGGCATTGATCATGGTAATAGGAATGCAATGTCTACGGAATAGGGAACTCTGTGTTTTGTCAAACCAGTAGTTGCAAGAATTCACTGGGGTACTCAATGTTAATGTAAATGTATTGAGTGACCCATAGATGCACAGTCAGTGAGTGCTAGTTCTGTAGCATGCACAAGATATAACATGTCTCTTACACACAGTCAACAATGGGATATGTACTTCATATACAGGACGTTGATATTGTGTAGTGGAAAACACAGAAGAGACTGTGGATTTGAAATACCAATACCATAGAACGCAACGTACAGCAATAGTAGGAGTGAAGAATCGTTAAAGAGAGTGTTAGGAGTAACTTTTTCATCGGCCTAAAAGATAGTACAAACAACAAAATAGTTTTGGGCGATATTGATTGGTTGGACCTTGAACTGTCAGTTCTTACATAAACATGCACACAAATACAGTACGAGTCTATAACAGCGGACCATCACTGGCCATCTCCAATTGATCTGTGCCATCAGCTTTTTCATAAACAGGGCTGACCTCCATATAATGATTTTAGGGGTCACACACACAGGTGGTACTACAAAATGGACCAGAGCATAATGGTACTCTATCTACCCCACAGCCATAGTCAAATCCATAATTTGCTTTCACTAACGTTGGGCAACCTGACAAGAGGGATAGTCTTTCATTGTCATTTTCAAAATGGGACATAATGGTAGCTAATGTATTTGGAATTCATAATGACAAATATGAAGGGTTGGTCATGCATACAGACCTATTTCCATTCCAGTTGGAATAGCAAATATAAAAGCTTTCAGATCTTCAAGGACATCAGGAGGTCATTTAAATACAATATTGTCCTGGACGGTAAAACAACACACATTTTGGCCAATGTTTCAACCACAAAACAAACTAACAAACTAGTTGTCTTCAAATCACCAAATTCGATTTGCTATAAATGATCCATCTTCATTTCATCCATGAAGTAGCTGTTTTACCTCAATGGAACTATGCTGACCCAGCAGACTGCTGGTATGCCCTGGAAAAGCTGGAGGCCCTTAGATTTAAAACTGTTTAAGTGTACAGTGATTTTGGATTGGATCTTGTTAACTGATAGAGTGACATTCGACGGAGTACTCGGTAGGGGGCCTGCATGACTGCAATGGCACGGGCAGTGAGTTAGATACAGCATGGATCCTTCTGGAAGCCATCCTCATAGCACAGCCCAGGATCATAGAGAGCCAAGCAGTAAACAGACGTGAAAGCAAAGAACAGGCAGAAGCAGCTTCCTATGCCATTTGATGACAGGTTAGTGCCCAGATCCATCTCATAGATCTTGTAAAATGGACCTCAACACACAGGCACAGATAGGTTGAAAGGTCTGACCACAGAGAAATACACCTCTGAGGTACTCCAGCTGGAAAACATCCAGACCTTGTAAGTGGGGAAAACCATTTCCTTTTTGCATAAATGTTATACAATATGTTTGCATGCTTTAGAGTGGGCATGGATATAGTAGTACACCCCTCAGGTAAGGGGAAGAATACAATTCCACATGCAACAGGTACTATGAACTGCACAACAGACAGTCAACTTTTAATTCTTTGTCTCAGGGTTTGTGTACTGTAGTTCACACACTTTTGAATAAAGACAGCACTGACAGTCGTCCTATGTCAGTTTACACACAGATCTTCTCCATACCATTTACTACAGTTTAGAGTTAGAATGCTTCAACTTCCTCTTCGGGCGTTGAAAGGAGGTGTGGGTAGTGTGTCGTCGATCACGCAGGCTTACTCGTGTGTAACCAATGGTCTTCCATCACGTGTAAGCCAGTCACAAGTGGCTATTTCTTTTATTTTCATTTTTTTGTCCTCTTGAAGTTCAGGTAAAGGAAAAGAATAACAAATAAAATGGGGAGTTATTATGATATTGTATCCTAATATCATTAAGGTATGGATGTATTATTTTGTTTGTTATTTGTGGTTAATTAGCAGTTGACAATTGTTTTTATTATGTGTACTTATTGTATTTTTAGTATTATTACAATGATTATTAGTATTACTCCAAACACAAAAATGTCAATATTCTGGTAGAATGTTGATTGACAGTAATTGGTAGCATTTCTCAGGTAACCAACTAAACCTTCAAAGTAGTGAGCATAGTGGTTTAGGTTAAAGAAGTAGCCAGCCTGCTGACACTTGACTCGTGAGATCTTTTATGGAAGGTATAAATGTGCAAAAAAGTACCAGCCTTGAGCAGAAGCTATATGTATTAAAGAAAATATAACATTTCTGAGCCTGCACCACAAAAGAGCCATGTGTTGCCATTTGGGTTGGCGAAACATGTTCCCTATAATTACTGATAGCATTTTGATAGGAAAGACTTATTTCCAAAAAGTGCAACAAAAACTGAATGCCAACCAGATGGCTATGACAGCAAAATGCCAAAACTGGTTCTTCACCTAAAGAAAAGAAAATTACCAGTACAACTTTTCTATTTCAATGTACAGTATGGCCATATTATCCATGGACCTGCAGTATAATATAATGTACACATCAAACATTGAGTCAAAGAGTAAGTATACTGAACTGTTACTAGAAGTATGCCTCTCAAAGAAAATATTTTTTTCCTCATTGTCTATACAAAAAAACAACCAAACCTAATCCATTTCAAACACACTTGGTTTTAGAGAAATGAAAGTGTCCGTAAGGATTAGCTCTTTAAAACATTCTACAGATGCTAGAGCATTCATAACTCATTAACAGTAAGCCTAACAAAAAAGACAGCTTGGTCACAGAACACTCCAAACGGAGTAGGCTTTGACATTACAATGGCACTGGATGATCTCACTCAAGCTGAATTCTAGCCTTCCATATCCAGGGGAAATGATGTACTGCCAACGAGGTAAAATATGAAAGCCTTGGACTACTGCCAGTCGGAAGCAAAAACCAATGGATTTATATGTGTTGACTATTATTTCTGAAACAATATAACAGAGAAAATACAGTATTGTGTTTTGGTGCAATATGACATCCAAAGCATTACATAAGCATACACTTAGATTCAATTGAAGTGGAACATGTCTAAGCAGACCTGGTTTTAAGGTAGACAGCATCATTTGACAAACCGAATACAAAGCCCATTCCAAAATAAGTTTAAGTGGATGTTGTGTTACATCCTGACAGATATATTGGCATTTTAAAAATGTCAACTTTGAACAGGAGACATATAGAGTGGTGTTTGGGGCAAACAGCAGTGAAATGTACGATTCCTTGTCATGCTATATTAAAGAAAATATAGTATCAACAACTCAATCGTTCAGCTTATAGGAATTTTAGACTGCAGATGTCTTCACCCACCGTACACCACCGCTAAGGTAGTGTGCAGGAGCTGTCCACTGCTCGGGGTGCTGAATGATTCCAACACGCATAACAGCAGCAGACATGTTAGTGTTCTGTTCTACATTGCTCAATGTGCATTATAATATATAGGCTAGACAGCATAAATAATGTCAACATTATACATTTGTAGTTGTTTCGCTGCATCGAATGGCCGACAGTTCTCATCTGCCTGAAATAATAACCAGTGGCAAAGCCCCTCTAGTGGCCTTGCAGAGAGTACAGGATCCAAGCGCTCTGAAATTATTACACCAACCAAGTGAAGGAAAACTAGTCGTGGGCAGATTCAGTAAAACAGGACGTGGGTAAATGAGATTGAAACAAACTGACTGAAAGCCTACTCATGTGTTTATTTTATAGTGTGTTTATTTATAACCATGCGGTATAGTTAGAATGATTAACGCCTAATTATGCCCGTGTTTGGAAGTTCTTTTTTGCCCCCTCAAGCCCACACATGGGAGCAACATCCTAAACACTTAGGCAAATCGTCACTTTTCATGCAATGGGAATTGAGAGGATTCAGTGCAAAGCAGAGAGGTTGTCATGGCACCCCCTCCTTGGCAAATCTAAACACACAATCAATAGCCTAATGAATTGGGGTTTGTTCCACCAACACAGTCTCTTCAGTTTGCGATGTAGCGGCTGAGATTCACAATCTCGCAACTAAGCTGTCTAGACCTACATTGGATATTGATTAGGCCTATGTTATTTTTTTCTTTTCAAAACGAGAATTTCCCCCCCTCTCGAATCAGTTGCAAGTGAACACAGAGGGGTAGCTACAATCCACATTTATGATGCAATAAGTAAGAGTGCAAAATACTTAAAATTCCAACCATGAGATCTAAGGGGCGGGGGAGATTATTCTTCCCATAGCTAATGGCATTTCTAAAATAAAAGCCTTCTAGAGGAATATGTATGTCATTATGTCCGTGATCTATGTATTCCTTTCGCCTGATTATGGTAATGTTATCGATATGTGGGCACTTCAACAGAATGTTCACTGACATGAGTGGGCCACATGGTTAAAAATAGAACATCAAATCAGAACAAAATTTAACGGGTTGATAAAAAACTTCACAAGGTTGCAACACAATATAGTTTGCGACAAATATTTAGAAGACTGTTAAGACTAAAATTGTAAAATATTTGATGCTGAGTAATGAGAGTATGCCGAGTATTATATATAGCCAGTTATTGTCATGTTTTAATAGGATAATTCCAGTAGTCTGAGCACCGTTACAGACGTTTGCAAACGTTATCATTTGTGTTGCGTGCCTGCAATGAATGCAAATCAGTATTTAAGGAGGCAAACGCTGCTCTCTAGAGCAATATTTGTTTTTTGTACTAAGCTGTGAGGGTCCAATGCACCAACAGGTATATTTAGTCAATTACATCGAATTATACTATTTTATGAGCTACCATTTTACTTAAGGTTGAATGAAGAGTTTCGTAATATCGATGTAGCCTATTTAACGGACATTAGGTTACACTAACAACATTTGGAAACGTGATTTCTTAATATCCATGTAGGCTAAATGGTGTCAGAGACAAAATATTGTACCTGTTGGACACAGGATTGCTTTCTTAAATACAGCACATTAACACAGCAATCGTAGCTGGAAGTCAAACGTTAAAATTAAAAACGGAGCGACATACAGATAGCCAACAGTTGACCGACTTACATTGAGGTGATGTTTTTAAACAGATCTTCGATACTGTTATTTCCATTGTTCCCAGTATCTTGCAGGGAAAATAGGGGAAAGGATATCCCATTGTCAGACTTATTGCAATAGATCTCAGTTGGAGAGCAGCTGCAGGTTGGCGGGCAGTCCAGCATATTGCTCAAGTAGTCCTGAAAGATGCTCAAAAGAAACAATACCCTCCACCAGCAAATTCGGGGAGGAATAAAAAATGAATCCATGGTTGATTTGTATAGTATAATATCCTTGAGCGTTTTTAAATCTGCTAACGGGAAACCGTTTGACTATTAAAATGTGTGGTGTGTGGGTGCGGGCGAGTGAATGGAGGTAGGCTATGTCAAATTAATGCAAATGCGGTAATGTCCATCTATTTAATAGACAAGGACAAATATTTTTTGGGAAAAAAATACTCCGTCAAAGTATTAATGGTTCAAAAATCACTACTCCAGGCGCGTCCTCGTCTCTAGACTGCATGGTAGCCTATAGGTAACCCGGTATTCAGGCTGCCGTTCGCCGCTATAGTTCCAGCTTGTTCTAGCACTGCTTCAAGACTCCGAGGAACCGAGTGTTGGTAACAGAACATTGGAAAGAGAGCGAGCTCCATGCTGCAAGCACCAAGTCCCACCTACTGGGCAGAAAGGAAATTGACACACCTGCAACACAGGATGCAGCTTAAATCAGATCATCAGAAACATTGCAGAGGTAGAGCTAAGGCCAGGAGTAACCAACCGGGTCCCCGGAGTGCCGCAGGTAGGTACTGCATGTTGTTGTTGACGATGTACATTGTTGATTATACTGTGTCAACTTTGAGGCTGATGTGCACTTTTACTACCTTATGTAGGTTACTTTGATGCTTCTGTCCATGCACTTTGTTCTGGTATTTAGTTGTCCTTGTACTGTTAGGGTTGTGTTCCAGTTGGACTGTGTGTAGAACTGTATGCATTTATGTGTCTTTTGTATGTGTTTATACTTGCTGCACACCTAATCGCCATTTGGGGACACAAATAAAGTTAAAGTTGAAGATAAATGGTTCTGTCAATATAATTACACTGTAAGAATGTTTTCCTTGTTCTAAAATGAACAAATAACTAATCAGAACAACTGTAAAGTTTAAAGTTTGTGAAAACAACAAGGTAAACTTAACATAACAGTATGGCTTTGTAGGATTTAATAATCTAAGTAGAGTAATATTTTACCTTCTCAATACTACTGTAAGTACTTAAACATCATGTAGCTACAGAGATTGAGATATAGGGAGAGTATTGTAGAAATGGGATTTTCGGCCAACCGTGTCTTGTAAACTTTGTCATGGACTGCATTCAATAACATAATGAAAAATCAGTATATTTGTATTAGAGAGGAAATATGTGACAGCAAACAATCTGTAGACTCATTTTGTGCATGAAATTGTGTATAATAACACCAGTCCCCAAAAGTCATAAATGGCAATGTTAGGAGGTATATAATGTTAAGGTTATAAACACCCAAGAAGGGGTATGCAGCATGTCATCCTATTCATATCCATTTGTCAGTGTCATCCTTGTGCCATAAGGCCACTAATGGGATTGTCCTGCATCACTGTGTCTACATTGGATTTTTGCCTAGTAACATGTGCTTACAGAAATGTTTACTTGTGTTTAGAACCTGTGTTTACAATGCATTTTATCCATATTCCTTAAGAACTAGTAAATAGCTGAACTGTACATTAGCAGGCTGGGCTTCATCCCAGTGTGTATATACATTTATTCATTTTGCCAATGTTATCCTTGTGTTCTCTTTCTACCACCCATCCCATGGTTCTTATTTTCCCCTCATCTTACAGATTGCATCAAGTAGGGCTCATAACAAACCAGTTTAACTGCAAAATATTGAAATTACAAAATATACAAAAATATTTTCCAATGAAAATGAAGAACCTAATAGAAAGTATTTTATATGGTGTTCATACTACTCTTGCCTTTCTATAAAATGAAATGAATATTATGAAAATAGCACGCACACTTTCAAAATGGGACATTCATCAAGGTAATTTTTTTCTGCACTTCTCTCAATATTCTCTGCATTTGAATTATTACCACACCAATATGTAAAACCTTAGCTAAGTGGGCATTTCTCTTTTATCAAGATAATCCCTACACCTGACAGGGATGGTGTTTAACAAAATTGATTAAACAGCATGATCATTACACAGGTGCACCCCGTGCTAGGAAATAATAAAATAATACTAGAATGTGCAGTTCTGTCATCCAACACAATGTTAAAGATGTCTCCAATTATTTGACAGCATGCATGTGTCATGCTGATTGCCCTAATGTCTACCAAAGCTATTACCAGAGAAGTTTATGTTCAATTCCCTACAATACATTTTGTCCAGTGTTATTTTGGAGAATTTGACAGTATTTTCATCTATCCTCAAAACTGTAACAATCAATCAATTAAATGTATTTATAAAGCCCGTTTTACCACAGCAGTTGTCACAAAGTGCTTTGACAGACACCTGGCCAATGTAAGATTATCAGAACTATCTCAGACCACTTTTACTGTACCAATACCAAACTATGACAAACCACCTCAAAACCTGTGTAACAATGCCAGAAATTTGGTTGCCACTGGAAAGAGTATAGTAAAAAACTAAGGTCTTTAAAGATGTACAGTATTTCGCTTTTAATTTTGTAAGGCAGAAACTCAGTAAAATCTTTGAAATAGTTGCTTCTTGCATTAATATTTTGCTTTAGTATATATCAGTATTATATGTCCTAATTGGCTAAAACACATTTGGAGTTACAGTAATCCTTTATTTTCTAATAAGACAAAGATTCAGATGTGAGAATATTCAACCCAATACACATGATGCATACGTATAACACAATATTTTTTTTATAATGCTATAGATATGAATTTTTTGTTTTTCAAGTTATAGTGTTGATATTTGCATATGCAGAACAGTTAAGGTTAGGCAACGATCCACTTGGGTTAAGGCACAGTGTAAGGTTAAATGTAGTCATATGTATAACATGCAAAAGTTAGGCATACCTATTACATGTCACGTTGGCATACGTATAGCATGCAAAAAAATATTTGTCATCTCTATAACACAAAAAATCAATATTGTGTTATACTGTATGTTCACATTGGGTGAGATCAGTCTGGA